>JAECYV010000009.1:827889-948487 GCA_023014305.1 Lepiota subincarnata
AWTYCTTAAGAAAAGAACATGCGTCGGGCGTTGCGAGCAAAGGACCTCCTAACATATACCTCTCACCTGTGCAAGATGTATTACGATCTTGTACGGTGAAAGTTGGAATGGTGATGGATAGCTGGCGCACACATCCTATTGTTCGAYTATGTATCTCTTTCGGATGAACYCATACTGGGGACGCTCATCTCCCCTTGTTTCTTCCACTCTGTCATGCYAATGAAAGATCGRTTGCTRATTTTTGCTTTCACGGGAATGCTGGGTACATAGGTTGCGCTTTGGGAGCAGCGCGCAGCGCGAGAGGAAGGGATACATGTGGTTTGGGATTACCATGTGATTCTGGTCCTGAAGGCGAAGGGAGTCRACGCGACTGGGGACAATCTCTCGCAGTCCGAGGTCTCGGGTATTCTTCTTGAAGATAGCGGTRTTGARGACCTCAAATRCGAGGGAGTCAAAAGCTATCCCGTGRGTTGGGTGTATGATTATGACACGAAGATCAGCCCTGTGCCATGTTGTTGGGACGGTTGGTGTTTATCTGCTCCAATTTCGTGAATCATAGTACTGAGTGACTGTAAACTATTACAGAGTATATCAACAGGACATTTCCATATGAGTTGATGCCACAGTTCCGGAGGTAAGCGTTAAGTGGATCGGTTGGGGGAGCCTGGTGTCGTTTACTTGAGGGACTAGTATGGTTCGTGTTGTTCCAGGAGCAGTGTTTTTAGAAGCTTTTGCGTCGGATAGGTCACATATGGTAAGCCCAAGATGCTGTTAAGTTGGAATGTTTGTTGACCCTGTGCCTTGCAGTTGCGGTCAAACYTGGAAGAAGGGCAGGCACCAAGTTACGTGTCTCCGCCGCCGTTGTACGAGCCAATCTGCGGAGAGCTGGCGAGAAAGAGGGGGGTGGTGAACAATTTGATGAGTGGCTTTGTATGCATGGACGGGGGCGCGGGGGACGGCTATGGCGATGTTCTGGGCTTGGAAGCGGTGGTGCCCAGGTTCCGTGGAGTGTGACATGGGGTGGGGTGACGTGACTGCTCGCTGGGTTGGGCGCTTTGTTGTTTTCAAGTTGTGCGCTCAGCCAGTGCTTAGCACTGTCCCTTTCTCCGTCTGTCTTTCAACTCTAATTCCATCCTATTTTGCATTTTACCATGAGCTCTGGTCCTTCTTCATCTGCCTCGGTCAATGGCCGCAACGGCCACGCCAACACTGCACCCTCTCAGACGGGCTCCATCTCGGAAACCTACGAAGCAAACCCTGCCTCCCCTTCCTCGTCGGGCTACCCTGTAAACGGTTTTACYCAGTGAGTCTCTCGGCTTGAATTCAGTTCGATTCTTGTTTTGTGGTAGGATCGCATCCTACCATAATCTGGACGTGAGCGGGCGYCGTCCGTTGTGCTGACCCTTTCCTTCACTTTGCAGACCTCCATATCAACAAAATTCCCACAATGAGGAAATCGTGAATCATCTGTACCATGCAGGCTTTCAAACAGGCGTGAGTGGTTTCTTTTTTCTTTGTGGTCCAGTGGCCCGGGTTTTTGACGCGCGGGATATCAGAATTATGCAGATACCATCCTGGTGCGTGGCCCCCGTTTCTCCGGTCAGCCTGGTGATTTAACGAGTTCCCCATCTAGCACGTGCATCAAAATGTATATCGTCTCCACGCTATCATACTATCCCGTTCTCCGTATCTTGCACACCTGATGTCAACTTCACCACAAACGGGCGGACAGCGTATCATATATGTCAATCTAGAACAAGAACCCGAGGTAACGCAAGAGGTACGTGTTCTCCACAAGCTTACGACGTCTTRACTTATGATTCTTGACAGGGTTTCGCTATAGGTCAGCCACAGGGCTCGTATCAGTGTCGCGTTCAACGTTCTAACCAAAATGTTCTGTTCCTCGTGTAGCACTCGGCTACTTGTATTCATCGGTGTCAATGGGCATGATACAGTCCGGGAACGCCCGTGCCGTGCTTGCCGCTGCCTCCCTCCTTGGCGGGATGGAAGATCTRTGCGCTCAGGCATATGACGTGTGCAGGCGCTCACTGTCGGTTGAGACGATCGACCAGTGGCTTCAATTTGCCGACAGCACGCCCCCTTCGGCCGATGGAGCAGGAACGCCTGATTTGCCACAGGCATCAGTGTTTGGATTATATGCCCAGAGGCTACGGGATGATGTGTTCCAATTCCTTGTCACGCTTCCCGAAGYRCTCGAAAACCCGCCGCAAGACGTGCCTTCTGGGACAAGTCCTCCCAATGCACGCGACGTATTGCTGCAGGTGTACGCGCGTGTGCCTTTTGAGTTGTTCAAGTTAGCCGTAGAGTCCCCGACGTTCCGTATTGGTGGGTATTTCTGTATCTGCTGTTTTCCCCTACAGCCTTTTTTGCTGATGGAGAAGGGTTCAGGGTCCGATCAAGCCCGGTTCAAATTCGCCAAAGACGCGGTCGAAATGCGCAAGCGGGGCATCGCACGAGGATCTGGTGCAGAGGAGACAGTGGTGTTGGCCTTTGGAGGAGGGGGCCTCGGAGGTAGCGCAGTGCACATTACGCGCAAAATGCGCAAGCGGCCGTTGTGGAAGGTCAACTCCTAGACTAGCCTGTAAGTAGTGTGCATTAGAATGATTGTCTTCTTCTGTGGTTGAACGCAGCAAGTTCACGTGGAAACCAAAAGAAGTTGAGATTTGGCTTAGTGTCTTGTGGCTGTCCGGCGCTCAGCGACGATGGCAGACGGCCTGCGCACTCACCGTCGCGGAGGACACCCAGCGCCTGCTGCTTCTCTTCGGGCGCCACTATCAATCGATATCTTCCCATGCACGCGCAAATCACGGGAGTCAGAAGATCGCTGCTTTCTCTTCCCTCCACCATGGCTTACCAGAATCACTTCCAGTACCCATCGCAGGCCCAGCCTCCATACCAGGAAAATCACTATCAGCCAGAATCCTACCCTCAACAGTCCCCCTTCCCCCAACCGGCTCCTTTCACCTCCCAGGACTCCTTTGCTCAGCAGAACCCATTCCCCCAGCCCAACTCGTTCTCCCCACAAGAATCGAGCCCGCAACCGTTTCAGCAGCAGAACCCCTACCCACAGCCAGCTCCATTCCCTCAATCAAACTCACATCAGTATCTTCAGCAGTCTCCACAAACTCAGCAGCAGTCACAATACTCTCAAACAGCGCATGTCTCATATTCTCAGACCCCCCAACAGACGCAGTTTCCCCAATCAACACCTCAGTCCCAGTTCCCTCCGCCGACCCCAAACCAGTACCCTCATCAGTCCCAGCCGAACCCGTTCCCTCAACCTTCCCCGCCAACTCAGCCAACTCCATACTCTCAACTGGCCCCACAGGCTCAGACAGACCACTACCTTCAGCCAAATCAGCCAAATCAGCCAAATCCGTTCCCTCAGCCGAGCCCCCAGCCGAGCCCATTCACTCAGCCCCAACAGACACAGTCAAATCAGTATTCCCAGCCAGCGCAACAGGCCCAACAGAGTAGATTCCCGCAAACGGCACAACAATCCCAGCGTTCTCAGCACCCACAGCAGAATCAGCCAATTTCACGGTCCCTTTCACAACAGCAACAGRCTCCGCAGGCTCAGCAAACTCAATTGTCCCAGCCCGTCGCTGGCACTTATGAGCTCTTTTTCACTGGTCGAGATGATCCACGCTGCTGTATGATAATCGGTGAGGACACCAAACCAGTGTATTTCTCCTTTGAGACACAGGAGAGCAATCTCAATCAGACTCTTCGGACCTTGGTGCGTTTGGCACGCTAGCCTTTACCAGAAAAGCCAAGCCCACTCTGTGTTCTAGGTGTATAGGAACGATAGAGAACTTTGTGCAAAGCTTGAATGGGGCACCGGAACTTATCTGGGCAACGCGATTTTGGGCAATCGGCAGTTCCCAATGTCGCACCTGGTCCTCCCAGGGTCTATAGAAAAGTAACGTGTGGTTCCTTGTCGTTTCACCTGTTGGCTGATTCTCTATTCTGTGTCTGCAGTGCGAGAAGGTTCGTCTCCGCTGACGGCAAGCACTTTGAGTGGCGCAGGTGCCGTGAGGGCGCTACAGCATACGACGTAAGTACTCCCCCTATTCCACTTCACCTCTCCCCCCCACAACTCCACCACACGATCACCCGACCCACCCTTTCCGCACGCGAAAGCAAAAACAGATCCCCCATTAACCACGGACCATAAACGCGGACCTACGGGAGCCGTGGCATACAGTAGCGGTTCATTGGGTGACATACACGCGGGTCCCTTTACCCATTTTACTTCAGCTTCCCTTAAATTCCTTTTTTAATCGAGCAGCGTCTTCTTCGGTTACGGATGCTGATATCTCTCTTTCCGGTTCTCTTTCACTTTCTACCTTTTATTGCAAACTATCCGGCTGTCTATCCCGTTCCCTATGTTTGGTGCAGTTGTACATGGCGCCAAATGTCCGGATCGCACTCTTCCGCAAGTACAACCAGCCAACTGCAGTCGGTCCCTCGCATGGGTTGATTCAATACACATTCAGCAACGATGTTCTTCTCGTCGAGGCCCTGCTCTCTCTCCTTCTGAATCGGTGGATAGATCTGAACGGGATCCAATACACAACGTAGTCGTGTTCTTCGCTTTCGGGTTTTTGCTGTTGCTATGTCGTTATTACTCACACCTTTTTAATACTAAATGCTAAGTGCGATGATATCCCTATATATATATATTTGATCAGCACACCTGCAAAGCCTTGCTATAGGATGGTGAGAGAGTCWCCTGTTAGACTGCGCAAGTAGCTCAAGTGCTTCGCACAACTGGGAACATAGGTGGGAGTTGGATCTAGCGATTCAGTTGCTTGAAGTTGGCAGTGCTCCAGGAGGGGTGAGAGAGGAGAACATCGTCAGGCTCGCTCTGTATGTAGCGCTAATGCACGTGTACCACAAAAGGTTTGTTCTGACGTTGGGAAAGTAACAACCAGGTGTAGGGCTCCTTCCTTTTATTATATAATTGGAGCAGGTGACTATCGGCAACGGGCCTATGTCGCGGTTCCTCTTGTCTTGTTCCCAAAGTCCACTCGAGCTGAATACCCTTATAGCCACGGTTACAAACCTCGCTTGCTCCTCCTATGTATGGGTACCTGTTGCTCCTTGTGTAATCTCATACCCCTGCCTTTCCCCTTGTTTTGTTTAACCCTTCAAACTCGTGCTCGAGCACTCGAACCCTAAGATGCACGCTCTGCATTTACTTTTGCACTCGTAGGCTGTTTTCAAACTGGCGATCTGGAGATTCAAGAAGACAATGATTTTTGGTATATATACTGGGACAACAACACAACTTTGCAAACCAGGATCATCCAAGTCGGAGGATATTTTTTTATTCGGGCAGGATGCAGATGACAACTGAGCACTTTGTTTTTCGCCTGGGCTCGGGGTCCTRCTTTTCRTCTGACCACCCGGGTTTACTTTGGCGACGAACTCGGATATTACCGACAACATCCTAATCGACTACTTGTTCACATAGGATCTTCATCCGTTTAGAAGTCGCTATCTTGTATTTCCAACCACGAGGTGCTATGAAAAAATCAAGTCACCAAGTACGCGAAAGCCTTTCAAGTTGTTGATATTTTTCTCTTATTTTCTGTCTTCGTTTTCTATTCTCGGTCCTTTCCAGAGAGATCTGCACGTCCTCCACGAGTACGCTGACCCCGACCCATTCCCCTGAGAAACTGATTGGCTGTGGACGGGGCTACATACAGAAACGTGGTACTTCGTTCCAGGAGGAGTTGGTAACGATGTTATCCGCAAATTCAAATCCGYGTTTTGGCTGTTTGAGTCGACGCCGACGATAACCAGTTTAAAGCTAAGGAGGGTTTGAGCGCTCCGCGGTTTTCGGCATATCCATATAAGGCAACTTTCGCATCGACGCGCCTTCTGCCCTCGACGTCCACGGCGACCTCTACCTGTACCGCCAACCTCAATAGTCTCTGCCCGATCTCTGGCAAGTGAATGATGGACTCTTTGGTTACTTGGCACTGCTGACCTTCTCAGACCACATGCCGACCGATTGAGTGTACGTTTACAGGGATCAGGTCACTGGAGAGGTCATGGCAGAATTTCGGCGGAGGATCAGGGTTGTATAGCCCTCGTTGATGAAACTGCAGGATGAATCAAGGCTGACAGAGCCCATGACAGTTTTATTTCATTGCGAATGTCATTATATTTATTGATTGTGCTTCCATGTTGGTGTGTTCACAGCATACGTAGCGATGATGTACCCAAGAGAACCGAAAAGGGGGGACGGAGAGAATRAAAGCCGAGTAATGAGAAAGCATAAGATAGTTCAGATAGCAAAAGAAACCGAGAGGAAACCAAAGGAAAGATAGGGAATTATGAACTTCGGTTGATCGAACCCAACATGTGCTCCAGCCGTTCTTCGACGGTCCAGTTGATATCGTTAGTAGATAAAGAAGACGATGCTGAATGCCCAGGACGGGGATGCGGCGTAAARTTGAATGAACCCGAGTCCATTCCTTGGGATAAATTCTCAATCAGACGTCCGATTTGCGTACTTGAGCTATAAAAGACCTGCAAGCAATGACATATTAATACGACGCAGATAGYCACTGGAGCGGGAGTTCTTACCTTTGTCTCGGGCCTTGATCTACTTGGCCCACCAGCTGACTTCTTATTCTTGAATGCAAATGATGAATAGCTGCCCTTCGAGCTCGACCGTGTGTGTTCCTTGACGGTCACTTGCATGTTATCCCAATCCTGTCCTGTCTCACGCGAAGAGTACTCAGATGCGACGCTCGCTCGACCAGTGGTATAAATAGATTCGTTGTCGTCATCACGCAGCGCRTTCACAATAGACCTGACCAACCAGGCGCATCAGAAATCAAATCACATCAAGAAAGGGTACAGGTGACTTACCATATGGTGTCGCCGTTCGCATACTCGATAAATTGCARCGCTGGGCCAGACTCGGATGCCGGTTGGGGGCTCTCTGTTGAGTGRGGGTCGATGCCCATTGCGCTGGCAACTCTACTCTCACCCGCATACATATCGTACCTGTGGCAAGATTTAAACAATAAACGTGTGAGTTATCAAGAGAACACACTGACAAAGAATCATAGGTCGAGTTGGACTTCTCGACGTTCCCACCAGAAGATACATTTAGAAAGGCATCGGGGTGAGCCAGTCCCTGGGGCAACGAAGGGACAGGAGGCGACCCATCATTCGAGAACCTCTGTCCAACGGGCGAACGTGGGGGAGGTGGTGTAGGCGCACGATCCTTTATAGAACCCGAGTTCACACTGCTCCTGCGTTGGCGTTTCCCAGAATTAGTTCTCTGGAGGACATTTTGAATATCGACCCCTGCAGCCTTTGCATCTCCGGGAAGGATAATGGTTCGCCTAACAATGGTGCTAGCAGCTTGGTCTCCGCGGTTCTCTCGCGCTCTCCGGGTATTGTCGGGTCTAGGTATTAGGGGTCTCGTCCCGCCTTCTTCAGGTCGTGRRGTTACAGGACTCGAGGATTGAATTGTGGATTGATCCCCCGAGCTGCTCGGCTCAATAGCTGTGGGGGTCTCGCTCCGTTGACCTAGGCGTGAAGTAGATCTTGCGGCTTGCGAATTTCCTCTCGCCAATGTGGTGGCCCGAGTAGAGATCGAGCCCGACCGCATGAGCAGATCGTTGAGGTCATTTTGATCTAGCCCCAAACTGCCAGCAGCATCGAATAGCTGTTGGATCATAATCGACTGGTGACTGCCGCTCGAGGGCGGCGCAGTKTGAGCAGCAGTTACGGGAGGTTCTGCTGCAGGTGATGGGGTAGCAGCTTGGCGAGTGCTAGTAAGTTTGGGTGCCGGCGAGTTGGATCCAGCATCATTGGTGAGAGCTGGCTGTTTCGATGAACCTTGGTACTGCGGGGAATGGGATGAAAGGGGGGGTGCGTTTGACAGCAACTGTGKTGAAAGTTTCCTTTCGAGACCATGAGGCTCTGCTGCGCGTTGCTTGTTGCGGAAGCGCGAAATGAAGCCCTTCAGCCCAGGACCAGCTGAGGCAGGAGGACTAGGCACGGGGACTTTGAATCTTCCGAGATCTGTAGCGCTCGCCAGTGCCGGACTTCCGGGCACTCTCATTTTTGCGGGATCATAGTTTGCCGTCTGAGCAGACGTAGGGGTTTTGGAAGAGGTAGGACTAAGTGGGTAAGGAGTGACTTCCTCAGCAAGAGGTGGGGGGTTTTTTGCGCGGAGTGAACCGCGAAGCTTCTTGAATCGTGACCCTATCTTTGAGGTGCCAGAGTTGTTATTCGCCGATAATGAGGGTGATCGTAAGGGTATAGTGTCTACGCTAGTCGAGGCGGAGACGAGACGGGGTGTCGAGATTTGACTGGTATCAATGCGTTTCCGCGAGATGGATCCGCTATGGGCTAATCCTTCTGCAGGAAGATGACTTCTAGAAGTACTCTTGAGCGCCGCAGTAGCAGCTTCCGTTTTCTGCTGAATTTCCATTGTGAGCTCCGCTTCGCTCTTTGGGGTAGGGGGTATCCGTGTGGAGGAGGGGTTCCGTGCTAGTGGATAGGGGGGTTGCGTAACAGGAGAGGTAGTCGGGGACTGAGTGGCAGGAGGTTGTGATTTGGGCTCAGGAGTAGCAGCTCTTTTGGTATTCGAGGCTGGGGTATTGTTAGAAGGAGCGGGTGTACTGATAGGTGATGGTTCGGGTTTGTCAGACTTGGTGCCTGCACCATCTCCGAACAGTACTTGAGCCAGGTCGCGGTTGCGACGGGTACCTGGGGATGGTTCGCTTCGTGAGGGCTGTTGAACAGCAGGACTGGTAGTGTCAAGGGGAGGAGGTAGCTTAGACTGGATATCGCTGACAACAGAGTTCAACAGTGCACTGGCTTTCTTGTTGTACTCCGGAGTCTGCGTGACTGCGGCTGTTGGGGACGCAGGGGCTTGAGAGACTTGCGGAGGCGGACTAGCAACCTTCACATAGAGTTGAGTAAAGGGGTGCGACTCGAGCTAATGATACTTACCCTCGTAGGGACATAACCTGATTGCGATGTTGACGGCCTTCTCTTCCTCGTCGTCTCCCCAGAAGCGGCTTTCGCATTTGCAATGCTAACCAGCTTTTCCTGGATCGCAACAAAATCGGCCGATGTGAGTCCAAAGTACTTTCTCAACAGTTCTTCGATCTGGTCATCCGGCGGGGGACTATCCGTTCTCTCAGCGCTCAAGTCATGCCACACAGGCTGAGGGTCCTCTCCACCCAATACATGTTCATACCAATCCCTGTCCTTGTCCCCTTCCCATGAATGATAACTCGATCCAGTGGATTCAATCGACGATCTCGAAGAATTTGGGAAAGCATTGAACATGAGGGCAGAGTACGAGCCGCCAAAACCCCAAGGCGATGGTGCATTCTGCCTCGATGACCTCCGGCTGCCATTCTTATCCATACCGAACCCAAAAGCTGGAGAGGAGGGGGATCGAGGCATGTTCTGCGTAGGGGTAGGCGACCGCTGGGATCTATTCGAGGAAAACACATCACCACCATTCCCAGCACTCAGCCCGCCGTTCGCGGRCGTCTGCGTACGATCTTGAGGAGAAGCATTCACAMCTCCAGATCCCGACGCCCCGAGGCTATTCAAACCAGCCGATCCARCCGCAGYAGYATCGAGCGACTTTACACTCCTCTGAGCTTTATGCCTGTCGATCGCGCCCAGTAGCTCCGATCCCATATCACTCGTGTTGCTCGYCCAACTCTCGTTCCTCACATGTGCACCTCCCTTAAGCGTACCCAAACCGCCGCTTAAACTCGGCTGCCAAATCACATTCGACGGCGTGCCTGGCCTCGATGACGAAGAGGAATTCCCAGTAGTACCAGTAGAAGGAGTGGYWGTTATAGCAGTCGCAGCAAGGTTCGAAAGTGGCGAGATCGGYCTTCGTCGGGCCAACAACGTCGAGCTTAATGGACTCTCAAACTCAATAGGCTCGCCCCTCCTCGCACCATCGTCAGGTGTCTGACGTCCAGCCGCACTCGGACTTCTCTGCAAAAACAGTGGCGTACTAGGCCTCGGACTCTGTCTTACAGTCGACGACGAAATCGATTCCTTCCTCAACAGCCCTGCAGCGGCAGTTCCAGAAGGTGAAGGTGAGCCAGAGTCGGTAAAGGCACTCATGATGGGCGAAGTCGCACGGGGGGTGGTGGAGTGAGAGCGGTCATCCAGGTCATAGTCACGGGGTGTCATCGGACGCGGCATGCCTGGTATGTACCCTAGGATGCGGGAGGGCAGTGGTGAGGCTTGGCGCTCGTCGGGGCTTGCGTGGACTTGTTTGTCTGCGGTTACAGCCACACCGGCTTCAAATGAAGAGAAGCTGTTCCTCTATCTCATGTGAACATAACCCAGATTGTTGGTAGGTCATATTGATGGGGTATAGCGGCAAAGTCCAGAGGAACGACGTCATGTCGTCGATAAATCGCACGTAATGAGGGAACCGAACAAGGGAACGACAAACATAGTTGTTAGCGGTCACAATCCATTATGACAAGAAAAGTTGAAGGTGCTCACCGTTTCAGGCGTATGTCCAGCTTGGTCCGTAACAGGACGTGGAATAGGCTGCGAGCGTGGTAATACAATCTCATCTTCTGTCTCGTCATCGAATTCCTCCAACGCCTCTTGCAACGCCAATGATGCTCTCCTCAGTGCCGTCGGATCCATCGTCTTTGCCAACCTATATTCAATTGCCGAAGCCGTCGGAATAGCGTTCGAGGCCGAGATCGAAAATGCATTCAGAGTCGAAGAAGAAGACTCCCCCACGCCCTCGCCACTGTTTGATAAATTACTTGCACTTGACGCAGCAACATTCCCCATATCCATACTCTGCTGTTGCTGCAGATTAGGACTCGCTTGCATGGACGACACCACGCTCGCCACCGAGGATGTCATCGTCCCCTCYGGTGTCTCGGGCCTCAAGCTCGAAGTGCTAGTGCTCTCCGCAACAGAGGTCATCCTACCAACGGTAGCAACAGACGACTCCGTGGGCGTAAGCGACGCCGTTCGCGCACTACTCGCCCTACTCCTCGCTGACATACTCCTCAAATACGTATAATCCCGTAGGCGTCCCGACCCGAATAAATTATTGCTGTACCGCTTCGATCGGCCACTGCTGGGTGACGAGTTGATATTGGATGTGGATGCAGACGTTACGGACAAATTGTCCCTGCTTTGCTCCCCCTCCCCATTGACGCTCTCTTGGGACGTCGTCGAACCTCTGGATCGAAATCGGCCTAGGGCGTCTAGAAGCATGTCTTCTTCCTCTTCTGTGATCTGATGTTCTGCCCCTCTCGCGCGTTGTTCTGCGAATCGATTCTTAAGATGATCCAAGTTAACTTGGTCACTTTGACGTAGTAGCGAAAACCTGCGCGAAAGGCTGGCGGATTGTGATTTGAAACAACGGGACMCCCGCGCCATGAGGAATAACCAGGAGTAGTGAATGACGTATACCCATAATCAAACCGCGAAGGTGATTGGCAAGAAGCACAAGAAACACGAAAGGAAGATCATCAGCTCTAAAGCCCATAATCACCGTCACAAGATAGACACCACGTACTCTGGTAGTATCACAGACGCCCGAAAATCACTCGTCGGCGGTAAGCTTGGAAGAAGATCAAGAAATTGCTCTGGCGGGCTTGAGGGGTTTGCTAAGGAGTACTGTTGTTGTTGCAGTTGTTGACGCTGTATCTGGAGCTGGGACTCCCTCGGACTGAAAACCGCCGTAGACAATGGCAAAGGCGGATACGTGATCTCTTGACCCTGTTCCTGTTCTTCTTGCAGAGGTCCTGCCTGTATCACTGGCGCTTGGCCTCGTTTCGAGCCGGACCGTTTCCTGGAAAGGGAACAAGGTCAATACACAAGGCGCTTATGTGAGGAGAGGGAGGGAGGGTGAAAGATAGCGGCGGAGAGGTGGATAGAAAGAAAGAAAGACGCGGTAGTAATGAAGAATAGGTTGAGCAAACACGAGTCTCCCTTCCGTYGTAGAGCGGTGTGGCCCTATTATCTTCCCTTGGAGCGAGGAAGGACAAAGGGAGGACAGGGAAAGGAGGGAGAGAAACAAGAAAGAGAGAGCGAGAATATGAGATGTCAACTAGTAATGAAATGAAACGAATTCCGCGTCAAGGACCGGTAAGGAACAGAAGGACCGAGAACCACAGATTCCTCGTTGGGRAAAACGCCGTTGCTCCCTAAGACGGAAGTCAAGGCCAGGGACGAGGGAAGGAATTTTAAAAAAAGCAACAGGCTTTTTCACTGAGCGCAAATTCCCTTTGGTCCCAACGTGTACGTCGCGTGGTGGTACAATACGAGGTGAGGCGAGGAGAAGCGAAGAGATCGGACTAGAGTGCCGAGAATGGCAGGTGTTAAAGAAATGAGGGGGAATGAAGCTGCGGTGATGCGGTTCTGATATCTCGTTTTCTTTGCGACAGTATCACGTCAAAATGGGGGGTGTGCAGAGAGGTGGGTTGGATGAATGTTGTGACGTAGCGCGAGGGCGCTAAATGCGACAGTAATTCTAGTATGTAAACCCACTGGTAGGGGAAAGGGGACGATGGCCAATAGGATCGACCCTCGGGGACCCACGACCGACACGCTCAACRATCCAAGTCAGGGAATGACCACCACCAAAACAGGAGGCCGGCAGGACGGAAAGTACAATGCTCCAAGGCAAGGCGGCAGGCCGACAAGCGCGCGCAACCCAAAGAAAGAACAAAAAACACGTTGGCAAAAAGAACGAAGGAAACGTACCTTGTAAATCGATGCATATTCCGGCGTTACGCTTGTTCTCTTTTACCCTCCGGCGGTATAACGTACGCTGTGCTGTTTGTATGCTGCAGATATGCTGCAGATGCGCAGGGGAGGTGGGGGGTGGGGAGGGGGGGGGCTATCTTGGCTTAGTGCTTCTCAACCACTCGCGGCCTTACTTGCTCCAACAGCAAGTATCGCTGTAGCGGGCTCCTCTTTCCTTTTCTCTACTCCTTCCCTTCTTCCTTTCCACACGACCTCGTTTCGCACACGTTGGGCCGTCACTCGATCGAGTAAAAACTAGCCAGACCCAAAGGCCGAGCACACCTGGAGTTGGAGAAGAAGACAGAAAGTTGATGGAATGGTTTATGGATCAGCGGTAGCGGCAACCTTGGAAGGAACGATGGCGGCTGTCGGAACCGTACAGTAGTAGAACAAGCGGACCTCGCGTTGGGTATATCCGTTCGCCCTTGCCTTGCTCTCCTTCTCTTCCTTTCTGGCTTCGACTTTGGGTTGCCTCTTCTAAATGAGCTGATACCCTAATACCCCAAGCGCTGCGAAAAGCTGCTTGTACCCGGCAATCTCGAATGTGGATGAAATACAGTACGAAAATGGAAAGGCAACGTGGTGTACACGAGGAGGGGGTGTAACGACGAAAATAGGTAGGAAAGGTGATCAGAAGAGATTGTGAGGTTCTGGAATGGGGCCGCGGTTGGCGTGCAGGGTCACACTAGAGCTGGAGCGTTTTGTGGGCGGAGGAGGATGGCGTCAAAGGTTTCCTGACATTGTTCACTGTTGGCTGTATGCTGTCGATCAAGGCACGGGGCCTGTGATATTATTACTATTTCCACTGCTGCCAAGTGTACGTCACCCAAGCCTGTTTGTGCAGCAGACAGAAAATATTCACCGCCCAAATGGAATTAGCTGAAGCAGCATAGGCAGGACATGACATCCAAAGCCCTGCCTTCGCCGAGACCCTGCCAAATTTAGCCGCGCGAGGGGGGAGGGGGGCGACAATGAAGCAAGAACGTCATACCCCAGCATGTTCGCGGAAACCGGAAACATGTCCAGTCTCCTAGCAATCTCCATGTGTGCTGGGCCGTTCTTAGTAGTCGGGCGCCTCCTTGGAGTCCTTAGCCTGTTCGTCGTCTGGAGTTTACCGTCTCATGCATAACATAACGATAGGATGGGGAAGTATACCGGGTCTGGAGACGTTGCATTGCTGCAAGTGGATTTGTAAATGATGATATCTAYATCGCGCCACCATCCGATGAGTCTGGACATGCAAGGAGCTTGCCTTTCATATTCGCTCCCGAGGGGAAAATGCCGTGTATGTACTAGGACAGAGAACTTAGGTATTTAATAAAGCCTGGATTGCGTACACTGGACTAAGCTTGAGTAGGTAGGAAAGAACGCGAGACAGAAATAAGCCGGGTTGAGATACCGATACGGACCTCGAGCCCATAGCGAGACGGACGAAGAGAATATGTTACAGCTGCGATCACGACGCATACCTGGATAGACGGGTTAGTACACATTCAAGGACAGGGCTGCGGAGGAGACGCTTGCTTCTTGGTCCATTCCTTTGCCGTTGCGAGGAATTTAGACTTGTCGTTTTTCAGTATCTAGAAGACAAGGATCAGATCAGAGGATTGATTAGACAAGACAAAGAAAAACTCTAATCAGACGCACAGAAGCGATTTCGGGCTCGAAAGGATCGTCAGCGCTCGGGTTGTTAAGCTTGTCCCTAATTGTTTCGAGTACTAGGATACGATCAGACAAAGGAGGACGGTATAGGGGGGCTTTTGAAAGGGCATACTGGATGCGATCGTCACGGTTGGCTTCCACTACGACATAGATAGATGGGTGGCGAGAAGGTTGAGCAGGGATGAACGGAGATTCTAGGAATGGACAGAAGACAGACCTCATCTCTCAGAACAGGAATGCAGATGGCACCTTCCTCGTTAATGCCAGGGTGGTAGATCTTGGTGGTGAACGTAACCTTTGGAGAGATACGAGCAGATAGGACAATTGCCGTGCAACGTGGGGCCCTGAGTGAGAAAAATAGGAGGGAACTGTAGGAGCACGACAGACCGTTGGTGCCTTGAAGGGAAAGTTGGCAGGGAGGATTAAGCTGAAGTGGAAGGTTCCTCCCTTGTAGGGTGAATCAGACTGTTGAGAATGATGCGATTCATTAACTACGGCAAGGTGGAGACACTCTGGAAAGAGAAGGACGTACTGCACCCTTGATTGCACATTTCCAGTCGAAAAGGTTGTCTTCCTGGGGATCTACCACGATGCCCTGCGGAATTCAAGTTGCACGGGGTCAAGAATGAGTAGAAAGAGCGCAGAGACAGACCTCGACGGGATTTGCCTTTATCTGGGCGAGTTCCTGTCGGGATRWTATGTGACCCCGATCGCATGCAACAGAAGGAAACTGACCTTTTGGATACGGCTGTGTGTGTGCAGACGATGAGCAATCCATCGCAGTAGACGATACGCAAGAGACTGACCGGAGTGCAGTGGTGGCGGCCATTGGCAAGAACCTCCCAGAGTCTCTGTTTGGAAACATGTCCTCTCCGCCACCCACCACCGCCAATGGCTCTGGCTCTCAACCCTCCCGCAAGCGCAAACGCCCYCCGGCTGCTGCCCCCTCCCCTGCTCCCTCCGACACCCCAAATGCCCCCACAAACGAGTACGCTAAAACTCCCAAACCTTCACTCAGTCCGCTAACCCCCTTTCCAGCAGTCTCGTCACCCGCAGCGACCTCGCCTCCCGTCCCATCCTCACCATCTCCCGCGGTCCCATTTTCATTCCCTGCAACGATGGCCCCTCGCCGGAGTATTTCAAAACGGACCTCGTAGGCGTTAACCGCGTTGGCTTCCGCTATGTCCCAGCCGGCATCAACCCTCCCGGCCATGCAAATCCCTGCCGCACCATCGAATCCAACCCAACCTCATACCGCATCAGCTGGGAGGACCGTAGCCCATTTATCAAGGTCTCCAAGGACGGTCTCGGGTTGGCCGGCAGCTCGGGCTTCCGCAGTGCCCGATGCAATGCGCCCATGAGAGAGGGTCAATGGTACCTCGAGGTGAAGATTATACACGGTGGTGGAGAACACGTCCAGCTCACTGGAAGCTCTGAGGAGGGTCTTAATGGTGCCTCTGCGACTGGTTCTGCTGGCACAGCACCTCCAATTAAGGTGAGGAAGGAAGGTGCACATGTCAGGCTAGGTTGGGGTCGGCGGGAGGCTTCGTTGAATGGGCCTGTGGGSGTCGACGGCTACAGCTACRGCTGCCGCGACAAGACCGGCGACAAAGTAACCCTCTCAMGACCGAGACCATATGGAAAGCCCTTTGGCTCCGGGGATGTTATTGGAATGTACATCTCCCTACCACCCCGACGCGTCCCCAACCCCAAGGACTCACAAGACCCCGCTCATCTCAGACGCGAGCGTATACCCATCGATCTTAAAGGCCAGGAAGTCTTTGAAATYCTCGAATATCCCCAAAGCAAGGAAATGGCCGCTCTYATGGACTACTCGGATAAAGCAACCCAATCTTCCTCGGTGCCCTCYAACTCGRGCAAGAAATCCGGTCCGAGTGCCGGCAAGCCGCCAGAGACCGCCCCCGGYGGTTCACCTACCAAACCGCATAGCAAGCCTCTGCAGCCCGTGCCRACCCTTGGTGAAGACTCCAAAATTGCCTTCTTTGTAAACGGTGAATGCCAGGGTGTTGCATTCCAAGATCTGTATGATTATCTACAACTACGACAACCAAAGGATAAGATGCAGAAAGCAAGAGAGAAGCGAAGGGCGAAGGAGGGCGTCAAGGAGCACAGAGAAAATCCATTTGACGATGGATGGCTGGGATATTACCCTTTCATATCACTATTCAATGATGCATGTGTACGGATCAATCCAGGGCCAGACTTTGAATATCCACCACCCCCAGATATCGACGCCTTACTCCGAGGCCAGGACCCCCTCGCTCCTACCTTAAAACCCGACCCCCATCCTGAYCATGTCAACGAGACGAGTGGAGAGGAGATGGACGTCGATATCAAGCCGCAAAGGAAATGGCGGCCCGCATGTGAACGGTACGCAGAATTTATGCAAGAGCAGTGGGAAATGGATGAAAAGGAAGAGGAAGAGGCCAAGGTGATGATGAGCCGACTGGCGGAAAGTAGCAGAAAGGAGGAGGAGAGGGCTGAGCAGAGAAGGAGAAAGAGGCGGGAGGCAGAGGCCAGAAGGAGAGCGGCGAAGAAGGCTGGGGAGGCAGAAAAGGGGGAGGGGTTAGGTTTGAGTGAAGGCAGAGAGGAAGAGAGAAACAGTGCAGTGCCGGGTCAGCTGTGGATGCCACCTGCTGGGGTTGGCATTGGTATTGTGGGGTTGACTGGGCCAGGAACGGCCGGATATGTGACCTCAGGCTATCCGAGTCCAAGCCCACTGAGGTACTCAACGGCGGTCTATGACCTGGATAGGGAGTTCGAGGCTGCCGCAATCGAGTCAGAGAGAGGGGTCGCTGCGAGGGAGGTTGAGTCCGCGGCTACTGATTCTCATGGTGCGGAGCAGGTATTGGAGGATACTGCGCTTAAGAGTCGTGAGCCTGGACAGAAAGAGGAAGAGGAGGTCGAAGAGGAAATAGAAGTGGAGGCTGAGATGGAAGCAGGGATGGAAATGGGACAGGGACATTCCCCTGCCCCAACTGCTGCGTCGTATGCTGGACTTGGTGGGAGCGAATATGCTTCAGATTTCCAAGAAGATGAAGAGCAAGAGGTTGAGGCTGAAGAAGTTGAGGGCGAGGGTGAAGGTGAGGTGGAGGAGGAGGAAGAGGGTGAGGTTGAGGAAGAGCTAAGGAGAGTTAGATCGAAGGTTGACGTTCAGTACATGAGGGAGGAGGAGGAAGAGGAGGAAGAGGAGCGGTAGCTGTTCGGACATATTTTTTGAGCCGGGAGCCTTGTAATTTGTAGAGGTATACGCTCTGACGGTCAGCCGCAGGTTCTGAAAAATCAAAAGGCCTCGTTGGGTCAGCCCCTACTAAATCGACTCTTTACGTTCATCATACAGCAAGACGTTGGTGCAAAAACGATGCAGGTGGCAGCTAGTGAGTGGTGTACTTGTAACGCTGGCCGTGTGCTCGATGATTACAATCACACAAGTGACTCTTTTCATCATCGTGGTCTTCGCAACTATATCACTCCTCTCTGTYAGCATCGTACTTTTTCTTTGCTCCCGTGGCTCCCGCTTGCCCCTTGAACCGTCCGAACCAAGGCGATTTACACCTCGAGTCTGGTACACCAGTGCGGAGTCCGAAGAAAGCTGCATGATACAGCCGTGTAGCCGCGTTACCGCAAGCACGTGTACATCGGGACGTTATCTACTGCAAGCGGCCCCYGCTTTACCCTATAGTACCAGCGTTACTGCAGCGAGCAGAAGTCCATTTTTTGGGAGCATGTTTGGRCTGGGAGCGGGAATGGTGGGCGCGTCGGAGTCGTTCAAGAATGACATGATCTCGGTGTCGCCTTCGAGGCCGGTTATGTTGGAGGATGGGGTCCAGGGAACGGTCAAACTRATGATTACACCTCCTACGCCTCTGAAGAGCAAGAACCGACTACGCAGGGAATCTCTGGTGGACGAATAGTTATTTATTTATAGAATCGATGTCATAGCACGTGATAGTCTGCGSGTCGATGGGCCTTRTTCATCTCATTTCAAAGTACATTTATTTCGCATTTTCTTGAGCCATGCTCAAGCGTGTTGGCCCGAATCTGCAGCCTTGCCTCCGTCGCCTGCATCACCAAGCGACGCCCTCTGTGCGCTCGCATCCTCGGACACGTGTGACGGCGGCTGTGGTGTTTGCTTCTGGAATCACTGCCGGTTCTCTTCTATGGTACTCCAGGTCCCACAAGGTCTACAGCGATAGCGAGGTGCCCCTGTCTATTGACTCTGCCAGCTCGTCTAGAATACAAGCAAGGGACGCCGCAACACGAGAGGAAGCTGAGTTGTGGAGCGACCCCGACACACTCCGTACACTTGTCTGGGGATCCAACAGGTGTGTGTTAGACTGCTTGAAAAAGGCATTACCATTTAACCTTTTATTTTTACAAGTTCCCAGGTATTGGGTGCTGCTGCTGGGGCAGGTAAAGAACAGCCCGGGACTTTACGATGCCCAACTATCGCGAGGTGGTTGGATAGTATTGCATTGAGGGATCTGGAACTACATAAAAGACATGCGGCGTGTGTAGATGCCAAGGGTGATGTATACCAATGGGGGGATGGGTTTTTTGGGCTAGGCTCGGAAGAACAAGGGGCGACTCCTTTCCCGACTCTGAAGGGCAAAGTTGGTTATTTTCTCCAGGTTGTCCAATTGTGCTCATGTTTGTTGTAGAATATCATTAAGCTTCAACTCACGGAGCACAAAGTGTACGCTCTTTCTGCGTGTGGGAAGGTGTATGTGCTGCCTGCGGACAACTCGAACAAAAAAATCCCGCTACACATGCCGTCTAACAACTCTTGGTGGGGAGCTGGTTGGATCTGGAGGGACAGCCAAAACTCCCGATGCTCGGAATTAACACCCAAGCAGTCACTTGGTTGGACTGAAAAGTACGATCTATTGGACGATCCGTTCCCTTCCACTCATCTACGCCTGCAGGTTTGTCTCTATTTCGGCCGGAGATAATCACCTCCTTGCACTCACCAACAAAGGTCGCACATTCGCTCACCCCGTAAACAAGCGAGCCAATTATTTTGGGCAGCTTGGTTTCCGTGTGTTTGAGATTCCTGATCCAGCCGATGCAACGGGTACCCTCAAAGTCGAACTTTTTCCAAAAGTCACACAAGGTCCGTTCCACAAATCTGCACATCTCGTCTGTGTTATTCATTTCAGCCGACGGGACAAAGATGTTGCCAAACTTGATGATTCTACCCTTCAGTGGTGTACACAGCTTTATGAGATCCCGGTCCTGCGCGGAGTTGATGTCAGCCAGATTGCTGCTGGTGGAAGGAGTAGCTTTGTCCGGACGCCCGCAGGTCGCGTGTTGGGGTGGGGTGCCAACGAATACGGGTCAGTCATTATATTGTAATACAATTTTGGCCTTTGCTGACCCTTTGACCAGCCAGATCGGATTGGGTGCCAATGTAACTTTGGATACAATCACTGTGCCCACTGAGGTTGTTCTGTGGCGGATGATTCCGGCTAATACCCAGAGCAGGTGCTTAAATATAACAGCCCGTATGTCAAGATTTCCAGTGCCATTAACATGCTGCAAAAACTGATTGAATTGTTGCAGGAGGTGACCTTGCGTCTTTTACCRTGGAGCGCTCGAGGGAAGGTGTTCCTACAACAGTGGATCTGCTGATGTGTGGTAACGGCCAGAGCGGCGGACTTGGTAATAACACCTACACTAATTCACAAGGCAACCCCGTTCGTGTTAAGAACGTGAGCGGGCTTCTTCAGTGTGAGTTCCGTTTGGTTCCTTCCTGCACACAGCAAGGGGTCAACATGCTTTGATGGTGTACAGATAGCGATCGCACAAAGGGACTGGAACCGATAATGCCGACTAAGGTCGKCATTTCGCCCACAGGCCACGTCCTCGTTGCGCTTGATTCTTCGGCTGAGTCTCAGGGCGTTGGGGGGCAAGATCTCATGGTGTGGGGCAAGAACTACGATTACGAGTTGGGGAATGGAAAAAAATCCAGCCTTGCGATGCCTGCAACTCTCAACGCACCGGRCGGAGAGCGATTGATGTTAACGAGCAGGAAGGCTAAGAAGGTGTTGGATCTCAGAGGCCAGGAGTGGAAAAGGAACATTCTTGTTGAGCAATGCGTAGTGGCAGGATACGGGAATAGTGCGGTGTACTGGAGAGTTGTGMGATGAGCGTCACSARAAGTACWTATGTTTTACACCATATGCTGCTGGAGATAAGATGGGCGTGACGGGGAGTGGGAGAGTCCGGGTTGTGGCTGCCCCTACTTTAGGAGTCGCAAGTCTCTCCCTCCCACTCCCCCGTCTTTCCTCTGCTGGTTCCATACATTGGCCCTCTGCGACTCGGACCTTCATATATATATACTAGCCCGGCGCTGCGAGCAAGGGCGCACTAGCATCCTCGCTTCGTTGCTTGGGACTCTTTCGCAGCCTTAACACTACGGGCAGAGCTTTACATGAAACATTCAGTTGTTTCCCCACCCACTTACCGCTTCTAACTGCGATATACACATCCTCTAAACCGCTGGCGGCGCGGCCGTAACCACGAGTGTCCGTGAGTATTCAAAATTGTCTCAATCTCAGAGAGGTGTCTCATTAGATACCCCACCAGGCCATATAGGTTATCTGTCTTTCACACCGCTTGTCGGTGGCTTCTCAGCGCACAGAAAGTTGTACCCTACACGGAACATGGCAACAGCAGCCAYCACCGCTGCCTCCCCAGGCATAGGCTCTAGCCCCTCCGACTCGTTTATCATTACCTCTCCTCCGCTCTCYACMTCCTCGCTATCATCTTCCGGATTCGACTTTGTTGCAGTTCAACAGCGTTTGGAACAAGGTCGTGGTCGCGATGCTAGCCACAACGAAAGTAGCAGCAGCGGCGGTAATGCCAAGCCGCACGAAGGCGAGCCTTTCTCAGACGATGATGAAATTGTATGGAGCGTCTCTGAGAGCGAGYTTGATGTTGCGGGGCCGCTCTCAGACGACGATTTCGTCGTGTTGGGCCGCACGCGGAATGCTGCAGGGKMCGGATCTGGGACTGGGACCATTCGAGGTGCTACTGCTCCACGGGCTAGGATGGCTGTAGGCAAGACTGGCGGTGGTGGTCTCAGTGGAAGCGAAGGGAGCGTGGACGTCGCTCGGGATCTTGTCAAGGTGGCTGCGGCGATGGAGAAGACGGCTCTTGTCTCTGCTGATCTTGCGGCGGGGCTGGCCAAGCTGAGTGTAGGCGTTGGACGTATGAGCGATGCGAGTGGGATCAAGACACCTATCAAGAATGCGCCCGCTGTTGAACAGGGCGCTGTGAAGAAGAAATTGAAGGTGAAGAAAGTGAAAAAAGAAGAGGTGAAAGATACGAGGAAGCAAGAGAAGAAAGTGAAGAGGAAATCCAGGCTGAGAGAGAAGGAAGGGGGGCAAGAGGAGAAGGAAAGGGAAGAATTCATGCACGAGGATCCCGAGAGGCTGCTTGCTACATTCTCGGGTCAGCAACTGCTTGCTACACCCTTGGCAAGGGCAACTCCTTTGCCTCCCGCTCTTCCAGCGGCGCCACCGTTAACCAAGAGCATCTCAACTGCCACTATCGTACCCTCAAACACCATCGCTGCCTTGGATTCGGCTCCGTCGCAAACGCAAGAAATATACGACCGCGCCCCCGTTGTTCCGCCTTCGCCACCACCTTCCCTCGGCGATAGTCCCAAGACCCCGACTGCTCCCCTAAAGTTGTTGAAGGGGAAGAAGAAGAAGGGGAAGAAAGGGAATACTGCTACTACCGCATTGGCAGCACCGGTACTTGTGCACGCTGATGAGGTCGACGACCCCTTTCAGCAGCCCGAGGATACTGTCGACAAAGTATCCGAACACACCCAGGAACCAACTGCGTACGATGAAGCTGTAAGCTATATCACATCGTGCGTGGATCCAATTGCCTAGTCTATTCTACTCATCGCTGAAACACTATATCGTCTCCTGGTCGACTCTCTATTTCGATTGATTTTCGCTCCGGACTCTGGGACACGAAACGACACAAAAAAAATAGATATATTTCCAACCCGTCAGTTCACAAGGACCGTATCTGCCATCTCACCCTTCTCCAGTCATTCATAATCGAGCTCGGACTTTTGACCGACCTGACTCTACTCCCGTCTACCATTAGATCAGCCAAGAAGTTCCTCAAGTCGCGCGCATTTTTGAACGTCAAAGAATATGTGGCGAAGAGGRGTCAAGGCCCCGCAGTAGTACGAGGGCTGTTGTTCCCCAGTCGCTCGGCGTTGATAAAGAGTATGAGACGGGCGAAAAGYTATGCACCGTTGAAATGGGTGAAGAAGAAGGGATTGCAAGATTTGCTGGTGACGGCATTTCGCCACTGAAGAGCCGTTTTGTATTTTGAAGTACCCCTATCCATTGTCTAAATGTCTAACTACATACATGCGTTTCCATGGTTCACCCATTGTTGTTCATTTATTATTCTTGTGTTATGTACTTTTACGCTTTGCCCTCGTTTTTCTTTTTTGATTCTGTATCACTCCTTTGTATTATATTTGTATGTACCAACTCCTCTGGACTGAATCACCTCAAGTCAGGGGTGGTGGTGACCTTCCAATCCGTATCGTGATTAACAAATGAGGGTATGTGGCCGCCGTGCATTTCGTGGTTGCCCAACTTATTGTTCCATACAAACAAAACAACGCAAATGCCCACGATCCAATCAGAAATGTCAGCGTCGATGGTTGCGACCGGCTGTTGACACGGCATGACAAGAACCCCGAAAACTCAAACATCCGGATGGAGAAAGTAAAAAAGAAGAAAAAAATTAAGGTTTGGTATGCAGCTTAAACATCCTACCCGAAGTATCCACACGCATGTTTTTGAGGGGGTGACCCCAAGAAGTCATGAAGGGGAGAGAGGGGGAGGGAGAGAAGTTTGTGCGTCCTGGACAGATGAAGTTAGGAGAGCCGTGGGCGAATTTCTTTTGCTTGGCTTGAGAATTGTTGGTCATGAGCGCCGGAGACATATCAAACTATCAATGCAGTCACTCGACACCAGGTACGTGTGATAATGCATCACTATAAGGTGAAATATATGTGGGCTGGCCGCACAGTACAGGATCCCTGATCTGAAATACGTGGAAAACAAGACAACTATAATGCCTGCGAAGGCGGAGGGAGCAAGAGAGAGGGTATCGAAAGGAAAGTTGAGGCTAGCCTCGTTTTACTGCGAATATATATGCTACTGTTGGAAAACGTTGAAAGTTCTCGTGATTGAGAATGGAAGCGTCGAGACTGAGCACTCTATCCAACATAGCTCGGAATGACACAAATAGTCACAGATGCACCTAGGGATGAGCCTTAATCGGCTTCGGCGCCAGCGAGAATCACGCCGCCAAGGTTGACCACCAGTTGGTTGCAGGCGTCCATATTATTAACCTCGTTCTTTCCAGTGGAAACGGTTCCAGCTGAAACGGTACCAGTGGGGATAGGGAGCTTGCTAGTCACCTCGTCGGGGATGTCAAGCGAAATGGAAGACAGATGGAACGAGATTGAGGACGAAGTGGGAGCGGAGTGAGAGCTGGAATGAGTAGAGGGGGTGGGAGGGGCCACATACACGTGAGTACTCGTAGTGTGATGGGTAGTGGGTGGAGGAGGGGGCGGAGCATGGGTGGTAGGCTTGGGCTTGGGCTTGGGCTTGGGCTCAGAAGGAGGGGGGGATCCACCCTCGTCCGCGAAGTGCCATTCACCGGTCAAGACGCCCTTGTCGAGAGAAGCAAAGAACTGGAAGAGGCCACGGGTGAGATCAAGGCCACCATATGGACAGCCGGGGCACTGTGACACTCAGGAGTCAGTCATGGACATCTTGGCAAGAAGTTTAGGGGGAGGCCATACCTCGTCCGTGATGGTAGCGGTAGTAGTCTTGCCACCGAAAGTCATGACGATCTGCCTCCAGCAGTTGGGACCGGGATAACCCCCACCGTATTGCTAGACAGAAGTGAGAACGCGGCAGTCTCGCAGAAGGGGTCTAATATCATACCGCCGAGTTGAGAGCCACAATCTAGAAAGAAAGCTATCCGTCAGTATTGTTCACAATTGTCCACACAAGACAAGGCCTACATGTTCGCCAGGACTGTTAAATTTTCCACATGCGCCGCTGCAAGGTGATCATGAGCAAGGGAGTGGAAGGTTGTGGACTAAGTGGGGGGACGCACGCAGCACCACCGACATCGTAAAAGGTCCAGCGAGAGTTGGAGAAGCGCTTGTGCAACTGAACCGAGGCATCAGCACGCCTGGCAAGGTCGTGATGGTTGCGGCGGTGGACGGCAGCAACGGCAGCCAGGGGGGCGGCGAGGGCGACGAGGAGAGAGAGATCTAGACGCATTGTGAGTTTGAAGAGATAAGAGGGCGGGTTAGTACAGCTATAAACGAATGTCGAAACGTAAGAGAGTGGCAGGCGGAGGCGAAGAAAGGGTGGGTTGCGAGGCAAAACAAAGCGCACAACTTATTTATTTACTTAATAAGGGACAATCAAAATAAAATATTCCCATGTCACTCTATTGTTAGCATATGTGACAACAATCACACACATTCAGSYCTCCGCCTCGGCGCACGCTGCAGCAAGTCCGCCCATCCCCACCAGCGCACGGTTCATGTCCCCTAGGTTGTTCGGSCCGGCGATCCCAGTAGCCGCTGCAGCACTGGCGTAGCTCGCGGTGTTGCCGTCGTCGCGGTCCGTGCTCGTGGAAGAGGCCGAGCTAGACGTGCGGTCTGCTCTTGTCCTCGTGCTGGTCTTGGTCAGGTCCAGGTCCAGACTTAGACTTGGCGTCGGGATCCGCAGCTTGGAGGGTGTGGGCGGTGGCTGCACCCGCCGGGTAGTGGTGGGATAACGACGAGTAGTGGTATGCTTGGGGGGAGCGGGGCCAGGACCGCCTTCGCCCTCGAACCACCAGCTGCCATAGATCAGGCCCTTGTCCAAGGAATCAAAGAATTGGAAGAGGCCTCTGGACAAATCAAGGCCTCCATATCCACAACCGGGGCACTGGATATCCAGTTAAAATCAGTGTCAGGGCGTTCAGCTCGTATCATTCTCTTACCCTGTCGGTGATCTGAGCCCGGGTGGTCTTGCCATTGTACTGCATGGTAATCGTCTTGAAGCAGTGAGGTCCGGGATATCCACCACCGAATTGCTGCACAATAAACCAAATCAATCACTGCTCGTTAGCCTAGTTCGACCGTGGCTTCGTACATCAGAGTTCAACGCGACGATCTATTCGTGCCCACAGTCAATGAAAAACGTTCCAYGTGTGAAACGCTATTGAAGGCTTACAAAGTCGCTGGGCACATTATGTTTRCCGCAAGCACCGCTGTATTACGATCGAAATTAGATGTCAGCCCGAGTCCAAAGAGGTCAAAAATAAACTAATCAGCGGCGAAAGCGAAGGCGGCATCCGGGCGCTCCAGGCCCACAAGATTCAAAAGTCCATCAAATATGAATCAAGATGTTTTCCAGGGGGGGAAAAACGAAAAGTAGGGCGGAGTACTCACAGACCAACATCATAAAAGGACCATCTACTGTGGTCCACACGCTTCCAGAGCTGGACATTCCCTTCAGCGCGTCTCGCAATATCAGCGTGGCGAGCGTTATGGGACGATCCATGGAGCCCTGCTGCGATTACTCCACTGAGGGGAAGCACGAGGCCCATCATTGATAATTCAAAAGCGAATAGCTTCATTTTTTGTCTTGATTGCAGACTTGTTGGTTTGTATAAACGAATGTGATAAGACAAGGGAGCGCGATTATGGGCTCGAACTTATACAAGCCTTGAGGGCTTTGGGTTGGGTTGGAAAGGGACAGAGGAAAATACCCAAAGAGGTGGGACAAATTCCTTTTATTACCCTTGACCCTCATCAACCCTGGCAAAAAAAGAAAAAAAACAAACGCATCGCCAAGCCTGTCAGGTCCAGTCCATTCATTGTAGCCCCGTTGCCTAGGAAGTAACAAGCCCCTTGGACCTGTACCAAGGACAGGAGCCAAGCAAAAGTTTACCAGACGTCACTGACAGTTGAAAACCGATGTGATGATAGTCCATTAACGCTGTAGTGCGGGTATCGAACATACAGAAAAAGGTCCCGAGAAGGAAGGAAAAAAAAACGTGGGAGCCAAGACATCGTTCGTTGGATAATCAATTGAATTTGCCATTGATCCCTGCCGAACAGATCCCGGAACCGGAATCTCCACGCTCGAAAAAAAAAACAGTAACAGTAACAGTATAAGAGAAGGATTTGTCCAATCTCCGACTTCGAAAATATCCAATCCAAAAAAAGCATCCATCAAAGAAGCACAAGAGCCTCTTTATTCTAGGGGTTGTAGAGACAACTCACTCATCGCAATCAGCGGCGGCCACGATWATGCCACCTAGATGGGCGAGAGCTCGATTCAGAGAATCGATGGTATCCTCATGCTTATCGACTTTGACTGTCGGTTGGGGGGGTGCAGCCCACGAAGAACCTGGAGAATATGGTTTAGTACTGGCAACTCTCTGGAAACTCTGGCTTAGATGACGTACTGGTGCTGGTATTTGCGGCGCTCTCGGCAGCATAACTTGAGCTTGGCGCTGGTGTGCTAGTGGTTTCAGGTTCTACATATGCTGGAGGAACCACAGCTGGGGGAGGTGGTGGYGGTGGTGGAGGTGGCGGGGGTGGGGATGGTGCTGGTGGAGGTGGTGGTGGGGGCGGGAGCGGTGGGGGAGCAGGTGCCGGTTTCTTCTTCTTGAACACCGGAACTGGTGGGGGAGGCGGCGGCGCAGGCGGACCACCACCTCCAAGGCCCCATGAACCATGAATGATACCAACCGACTCGGCCGCAAAGAACGTAAAGAGACCACGAGACATATCGAGRCCACCGTAAGGACATCCTGGGCACTACCAAACAGAAAAACGAGTTCACATCAGCAAATTGGTATTTGCAAAAAAAGTTCTAGCATGCGTACGCGGTCGGTAATCATGGCTTCGGTGCTCTTGCCGTTAACGGAAACGGTGATYTTCTTGAAACACCAACCTCCTTGATCGAATTGCTAAATCCAAAGGATCATCAATATGATATTCCTCACTGGAGGTTAAACACCGTTGTACATACCGCAGAATTCAACGCGACAATCTAYGTGTATCGCCATAATCAGCACTCTAGACCGCGCGAAAAGAAAAAAAAAAAAACACTCAAGAGACTTACAAAGTCATGTCCGCTGTTAACCTTTCCACAAGCCCCAAGTCCAGCATCATAAAACGAGAACCGGACTCCATCATACCTCTTCGCCAACTCAAACTCGCGACCRGTAACGGTCTTGAGCGCGGTATCAGGAGTACCTCTCGGAGCAACAGGAGGGGCAGGAGGGGGTTGGGGAGGAGGGAAAGGGAATCCGGCAGCATGTGTAGTATGCCGCTTCCTCCATGTTGGGCCTCCGTGAGTCGTGGCAGCGGCCACCTCCAACAACGCAAGGGTTGTGAAGATGGTCAAGAACGCAGAAACAGCTACGCGCATCTTGACGTGTCAAACCCTCTTCTCGATTTTTTTTCTATAATAATAGAGTAGCGATGGAGGGGGGGGGGGATGAGATTTTGTACGTCGGACAAAAAAGAAGCCAAAGGAATGTATAAAATCAAAAGAGTGACGGTGGGCTGCGATAGCCTCTAGGTGTTTTTTTTTTTCCGTTGTTTAACGTCGAGGATGTGACGTGGTGAGGAGGGGAAGGAGTCAAGAGAAGGTCATTCTGGGTCGACTAGTTTATAAACTACTGGCTCCATATGTCAGGGTCGCCTCGTTCGGTTCTAGTCTCGGTCTATTTTCAGGATTTCATTCAATCCCGTGCGACCCTTATTCCATATCGGTRCATAAAGACACGAATGGACRCTGGAATGGAGAGYTTGCACAACATCAAAAATATTGTGCCGTCCTCAGARYTKTTGCGAGAGACAGTGCACATTATATAGACGTTTATCTAATAGATACATGGATACTGTTTTCAAGCGGGAATTACAACGAATGTGTCATGTAGCCCAGCAATTAATCAAGTTTGATTTTGGAAGGGGGTTCGACATACGTAGCCTGTACATAAAAGTCAATTCAATTGCGGCTCCACAWTATGATGCAGACTTACCGAGACGAATTTAAGAATCTCATCTATAACAAGAACTGGTGCGCTGAGGTACAGTACGGCTTTCCATTCGTCCCAGTTGAGTGGTGTAATGGCAAAAAGTTTCTGTTCCAGGCATTGAACGATGTACACACAGAAATGAAAATAGGAGTTGCACTTACGGTGAAGAACGGGACGTAAAGGATCATGAAATGAAGTGCCATACTCAATGCAATCGCCATCACGAGGTACATGTTCTTCCACACCGGCAGGCGCAACAAGCTCTCATTTTCGGAGAGCGAATTCATCGCATTGAACATTTCCACCGTCACCAAAATCGATAAGCTCATCGTCGTTGCGCGCTGAGCCATAGTGTTCGTAAACATCTCACATCCGATTTCGGGGAACAACGCAGAACATTGATGGAAGTGAGTCTGAATCCATCCAGTCAGAATTGATAACTCGAACCAAACAATCTTTGGACTCACGAGTTGATAGAACGAAATYTGGGGCCCAGCGTGATAGAACACGAACCACCAAGCGTAACCAAAGACAGTGGCACAGCCAACATAAAGACCAATGACCATGTATCTGAAAAACAACCAACTTCCGACGAGAGGTTCACGGCTATTCCTTGGGGGTACTCGCATAATTGAATGGTCGGGTGGATTGAAACCAAGTGCAGTTGCGGGCAAGCTATCCGTAACCAAGTTCACCCAGAGCAATTGGACAGGTATCAAGGCCTCCGGCATGCCCAATAAAACAGTGAGAAAGATGCTGACGACCTCTCCAATATTAGAAGAAACTAGGAGGATCATCGGTAAGTACATCATTGWAGGCTTCAAGTAAGATCAACGTACTGAGGTATCTGATGAATTGCTTCGTGTTATTGTAGATTAAACGGCCTTCTTCGACGGCCTTTTCAATTGTCGCAAAGTTGGAATCCGCCAAGACCATATCAGCGGCTAATTTGGCTACATCTGTGCCACTACCCATGGCGACACCAATGTCGGCTTTTTTCAATGCTGGTGCGTCATTAACACCGTCACCGGTCTAAGAAAACAATGTAAGCACCCCAATATTCAAACAAAYYGMARGGYTCTAACCATGGCAACAACCAATCCTAGACCCTGGAGTATATCCACGAGCTGGCTTTTATGTCCTGGTTCTGTCCGACTGAACAAGCTCGCTCTCTGTACAACGGCTACTTTCTCCTGATGCGAAAGTGCTTCAAATTCTTTTCCTGTATAACTCTTCCCGGTCAAGTCCTCATCTTCACCAAAGATCCCAATCTGTCTGCAAATCGTCTCGGCAGTGCGTTTGTTATCCCCAGTGATACAAATAACACGAATACCAGCAGCCTTGCAATTCGCCACAGCCTCGCGGACTTCTGGACGAGGAGGATCCAACATACCCACGAGAGAGACGAAGGTGAGATCCTGTTCAAACCTGGAGTAGTCTTTGGATGAATCGGATTGGTAGTGCGATGCATCAATGTCGCTCCGATCGATGTAWGCCAGAGCTAGTGTACGTAGACCATCCGAAGCATAAGCGGACACGCGATCCAAGAGAGTGGCTCGGAGGGACGGGGTCAAAGGGATTGTCTTGCCCTGGACAAGGACCGACGTGCAACGTTCCAGAATAGATTCCGGRGCTCCCTTGGCGAAGAGAGCACCAGTCCCATTGAACCGAACGAGAACAGACATCATCTTGCGGTCACGGGAGAACTCAAAGGTCAAGAGACGAGGGATTTTACGTTCAAAGTATTCGTTGACAACGTTCGCGCGTTCACCAGGAGACAGTGAACCGAGRTTTTTGACCAGTTCTCCGTCCTTGCAACCAATCTTTTCAACCAGTACTCTGAGTGCAGCCTCGGTAGGTTCCCCGACGCTGGCGTAGATGGCCTTRTCCTGAATGAAGGGCRTATGGTTAGCTGATGAAGGACCACGGGCAGGACTAACGCTTACAGAATTGTATACCACCYTAGCATCGTTGCAGATGGAGGCAATTTCCGCCAGACGTTGGACAGGGTCCGACTTGAGTTCGGCGKCAGCCTCTTTGCCATCAGCAGAGTAAACCGACCCRAAAGGTGAGAACGTAGTACCATCTACGGTAAACTCTTTGGGCKTAGAAGTATCTCCATCGACAACCAAAAACTGTGCATGGTGAGAAAAWGGGAGGGTTCTGAAGAAAACCAAAAGAGACTTACGCGTGAAATACTCATTTGGTTTGTAGTTAGCGTCCCGGTTTTRTCGGAGCAAATGACATTGGTRCACCCGAGAGTCTCRACACTGGGGAGGTTCCTCACGATGGCATTCTTCTGAGCCATTTTCTTYGTTCCGAGRGCCAGACATGCGGTGATAACAGCAGCAAGACCTTCGGGGATGGCAGCCACGGCGAGGGCGACAGCAATCTTGAAGTAGTAAATCGCTCCTTTGAGAGCGCCATGGTGCGCAGGGTCCCAAAAGTGTCGGAAATTCACTAGCCAGACGAGTATGCAGATGACAGTGATAACCTTGGCGAGCATGTCTCCGAAATCATCAAGTTTCCTCTTCAAAGGAGTCTTTTCCGAGATTTGAGAAGTGATAGATTTGTGAATGTCACCAATTGCAGTGTGTTGTCCAGTGAATACAACAATAGCTTTGGCGCTCCCATTAACAACCGTGGTGCCCTGAACCAATTTATCAATTAATGAAACAACCCAGATGGAAAGTCAGAATACTTACAGAGAAGAGGATGTTGGTCATGTCCTGTTTAACAGCTTTCAGATCCGCAACAACYTCAACTGATTTGTGAACGCTAGCACTTTCGCCAGTGAGGATAGCCTGGTCTACTCGGAAACTACTCGACGAGACGGAAAGGAGCCTGCAGTCGGCGGGGACCTTGTCGCCGACAGAAACGGAAATAACGTCGCCGGGAACGAGCTCGGAGGCATGTATGCGGGTAACTTGACCAGAACGAATAACCTTGGCTTCATCTGGAGAGTACTCTTTGAGAGCCTAGTGGGATGTGAGTAAAGAGGGACGACGTCACGAGACGGATTGGGGAACTGACATCAATGGCTTTTTCTGCGCTCGACTCTTGCATGACACCAACGGTGGCATTTGCAACGAGGATGAGGAGGATGACAAGAGGTTCGACGAATGCACCAGCGAGGGTAGAGTCTGGAGAATCTTCGAGCAGGGCAAGAACGAATGAAATGACAGCCGAGGCCAGGAGAATGAGGACGAGCTGGTCCTTGAACTGCTCGAGGATTAACTCCCACAGAGGAGTTGGAGGGTCTTCTGGCAATTCTATACAAGACTGATGAGGAGAATATAAATTATGCAGTGATTTAGGTTTGCATACCATTCTTGCCATAGAGTTCGGCGTTGCGGGCAGCGTCTGCTGCAGTAAGACCAGACTTGGGGTCGACCCGGAAGTGCTGGAGGATCTCACCGGGTGACCTTGTCCAAGGTACCTGCAGGAGATTATCGGCCATGGAGAACGACACGGGCGTTCTTGAGTGAAAGAGAGAGTAAGAAATCTAGCGGGAGTGATGAGGCCCAAATATGCATTGGCGTCAAAGCTGCACGTGTGAAAGTGACGTGGCGTTCCGTACAGGAGTAAGTAAGCTGGGGTGCAAAGCTCCGGGAAGCGCCACTGCAAGGCGGAATCGTGCACAGCTCCTGTCCCGTGTGTGCCCTTTGGCTCTCTGGAGTTATCAGTTGGTTATTCATGGCTGGGAGTTCCAATGTTGTTGTTGCATATGCTGTCTAATACCATGTACACATAAGTAATCCCACACCCATGCGAGAGACACCAACTGGCTCGCGGGCCCTCCTGGGCAGTGTAGACCCGCACAAGTAACGTCCTACTAGGGCACTATACTGTCCGGCGAAGCAAAGCTTGCGTCGAGGGCGAAGTGGCTGCGCCACCAGCCAAACAGGGCCCAACAAGAGATTATGGGTCCTTGATGCATAGACCTTTGACTCGGATTTCTCAATCGACCCTCGCTCTCGTCCGGCCCTCCCCTCCCCTCCTCCCCTCTCCAGGCCCCGCTCTTCGCGCCACCTCTTCAGGCCCCCGCCATGGGCAACGCTTCCTCCTCATCCGGCCGCGGTCACCACGAGGAATCCGTCGACTACGGCTCTCTTGTGCCCCAGGGTGTATACACAGGCCCTCGCGACTGGAACCATGCAATCGTATCTCAGCTCATTATTTCTCGCAAACTAGCCCCCTTCTATCGGCCTCTCGAGGACTACAATGACTCCTGGGATGATGACCAGATACTCGCTGCCAGAAAGGAGTTCCCTGCTCATCCTGAGAACGACCATTCTGCCCGGTCCGAATCCATCCCACACTCCCTCAGCTCAAAGTCCAGTCATTCAAAACGCTCAGTTTCCAACAAGGAACCAGTCAGACCAGAGGCCACTGTCTACAGAGGTGCCGTCGAGTGCCCAATATGTTTTCTGGTAACCATCTCTCATCCCACCGCCTCTTCCAACGCCGGTCTCAATTACGTCATTCCTCTAGTACTATCCACCCAATATCAATCACTCGAGATGTTGCGACCAAGCAATATGCACAGAGTGTTTTGTTCAGATCAAACGTAACGAACCGACCACCACTCACATCGTCTCCGAGCCCGCTGCCTGTCCCTACTGTGTCCAGGAGAACTTTGGCGTGGTCTATAACCCTCCCCCCTGGCGGGCTGGCATTGGCAGCGATCCATCGGTCAGTCGTCCCCTATCCTTCCCACTCGACCGCCTCCTGACCCTTGTGCTACGCTACCCCCGGCTATATTGCCACTGTTTCCATCATATATCAGAGCGCACAACTACCAGAACTATCAAGAGACTCCACCCCTCAGCCTCCCGCTCACAAAAGGCGCCAGAAGAGTTATAGTGCCGACAGTCCAGAGGTAGTGGCCACAGGTATCATCCTCCATATATACGTGTACGAAGTGAACACTGACCTTTCTAATTCAAAGATCAAATTCGACCTGATTGGGAGGCAAAACTCGCGGCCGTCCGTGCTGCCGTTACGCGCAGAGCTAATCGGAGGATCATCATGCGTCAAGTTGGCGACCGTTTAATTCCCGTCGGTGTCACAAGTGGCCGGGTTCATGCCTTAAATCCTGAAGAGGTTGGAGCAGATACCGCCGAAGGCGGAGGAAGTCGAAGACGACGAAGGCACGGAGGTAATTCTCAGCTTGAGCAATTCATGAGCATGCCAGGCCAAGATTTAGAAGAGGTGAGGTTTATTGAATGTATGGCTGAATAGACCCATGACCATCATCCTCAGCTTATGCTCATGGAGGCGATGCGTTTATCACTGCTAGACCATGAAGAACAGCAGCGAAAGCAGGCGGACGAGAGGCGGAAGCAAGAGGCAGCTGCGGCGGCCAACACTAATGAAAGTGCTCGAGGTAGCGAACCTTCAGCATCACAAACGACCGGTAGTTCTGGTCCCCCAACACTTGAAGCCAGCGTCGCAACTCCGCCATCCAATTCATCCATCCCGCCTTCATCTCTGACACCTATTTCTGCTTCACCAACTGTTCGGCAACCCGGAGAGCCGTCGGATACCGGACAGCACAAGTTCCAGTCAGCGTCGCAAACTCGAACTCCTCCGCCTCCAAGTAATGGTGGGCTGAATAACGGACAATCGCCATCCTGGAATCAGCGCGCTGCTAATCCACCGCCATTTAGTGCTTTGACTGCGGCGCTCGCCTCAGCCTCTACGGCTGCTGCAATCATAGGACCTCCACCACGCCAGGAGAACCACGCACACTCTCGTAATACATCCACAACTCCAACCATCACAATTGATCATAACGACTCCAACGACCTTAATCATGATCGCAACATACCACGACCCCCAGCAGCGCCATCGAATGATAACCCTGACCGACGATTGCCACTTAAGGGCGGATCATCATCATCGCTAAATCTACCCGATTCACCCGGTAATACTTCATCTAGCTACGGGCAACTTCCATCCTCACCGGACTCGGGGCTTCTCAATGAGCCACTATTGAGTTCGAACAGGAAAGCTAACGCCGAGTCCGACCTTACCAATACGAGTAGAGTTTTCTGTCGAGATGACAGGCCATCCTCAGCAACGTCCAGGTAAGCAACCCTTTACAGCTTCGTCGGATCCACCTCTTCCCGACTGACCGACTGATATCACTTGCTTTGCGTTCCTCTCCATTCCACTTCATATTGCCCTCGTGCTGCATACCCCAAAAGTAGTAGTACTTCCGATCTCTAAGGAAGGAAGAGGAATTCTGATGTGTTAAAAATGATTTTGCTTCTCTTCATATATCTATATCCCTACTCTTTCACTTCCAGGCATCTCTAGTTTAGACCCCATCTCAGGTCCTATCCCCTTCGCATGTGTTTGTATTGTCCTCCTACCCCCATCAACCCTCCATGCGTTCTTACGGTAAACCACAAGTTTGTTATCTGTCCTCACGGATACTATGACCTTGTTGTAGCAAGTTATCTAGATGATATTCTCTTTTACCCGCCTCCCYCTTTCTATTTGTCCTCCGATCTTTTTTACTGTCTATTAATCGGTCGATAGGAGAGGACAAGGGTGGTTACTTAGCTCGCGCTGTTTAGTTTCAGGCCATGTGCATAATACCAGTGCATGCTATCTAAACCCCTCCATTGTCCCCCCTCCCTAGCGGGATCAGTAAGACCTAACGATCGGTTAGCGAGATCCAGCCCGTGACTTCCTGGCGAAGCATGTGGGTTCAACACGATTCACCGCTAATATTTCAACAAAATCACGCCAAGCTCCCGAGACCGGGAGGATAGCTAAAACATAACACGTATGGGCTCAAGGAATGGCTCGCTCGCGTTCATCAAGCAACAACCTTGGATCCGCTTAGAACGAAACTTACTTGGCTCCAGCTTCTACACTTGTATAGGGTACAATAAAGTTCCCATCCCGTATGATAACCAGCGGGGGGGGAGGGAAAACCCTGTCACACAATACGCCGACGCCGAACCGCCGCCCGTTCCGAGATGATTCAAGATGGAGAGAGAGCTTGTGTGTGTGTGTGTGCGTGTATATATTTATGATTAAAGTTTGCATGCGGACTTGGGTAGCCAACTCGAAACAAACGAAAGCTTGGCTCGGGTGCAATGCTGAGTTGTTTTCTATATATATAAATATATATTACTTCATAAGCCGTTGATTGAATTTTTTTTCTTTTTTAAAACAAAATGGGCAAGTTAAAAATAACTCGGCGGGCGGGCAGAAGGTGATCGTATTCGGAAAAGTTTGGTGGCGGAGGATAAATAGTACTTGAACGGAATTGTGGGGCTTTTGAGCTTCGTATGTAGGTGAAGGCCTAAACTTGTCTCGGCCACCTGGGCTGGTGATGGTGGTGCTGCTGCTGCCTCCTCCCCCCGTCTAGCCCCACCTGCAATGGCCTCGGCGTTGTGTCACTATGTATGTATATATAAACAGCACGGTGTGCGTGTTACAGGTGTATATATGTGTCCATGTGTGTGGAGCTGCCCAGGTGGTCMAAACCGGGTCATTGGGCCACAAATCGGGGGCTTGGCGAAGAATAATGAACCCTTTTTTTCCGGGCTTTGATAAATTTCTCTTCCATGCTTACTTTTTGTTCTTTTTTCTTTTTTTTTGTTGTCCTGAGGCTTGGGGCTCGGAGATGGGAAGGGAAAGTRCTGGGGTTGGGTTGGGGGTGCTCTGGTGCCGATTCGGTGCGGTGTTGAGGGATGAGGGGATGAATCAAGTTCATTGGAAACATCGGCCGGTGGGCGGGGGGGGGGAGTGTTTTCGCTGCCACCACTTTCAGTTGGGAGGAGAATAAGCCAAGGGAGATTTGACAAAAACGATCTGGTAAAAAATAACACTTCTCCCTCAAGTGGTAAGTACTTCGGTTTGGAATTCTTTGTTTATCACTGCATGGAAACTCGGCTGCCGATCGGTTGCTCTTTATATATGTATATATACATTTCTATTTCTTTTATGTTGAGGGGGAAGCTAGTACGGGCGCCGACTTTTTGGCAATGGGCGATCCTCTAAAGGCGGAAGGGGGGGAGGGGATGTGTGACACCCGACTTGTGGTTAAAAACTCCCAGTCAAGGATTGGTCCACATTATACAAAGGGTCGAATGTTTCTTTCTAGTGGCGGTGGATAAAAATAATGCTCAACTTTGTTACGGAGGGGGGAGGGGTGTGGACTCCCTCACATTGGGTCGAGACTCGACTTGGGGATAGAATTATGCACGAGCGGGCATAATGTAACTTTTTGCTATTACACTCTCCTCCTAAGGGTTAGTAGTGGGCCACTTGGTGGCACTAGAAGCACACACCCTCACACCCCCAACCCCCTCCACTTAAGTGTCAGAAGTCCCCCTCCGTAACAACGAAAAAAAAGTCGTATGAAAAGAAAGCTTCACGTTCCCAACCCTCTCCCATCTAAATCGTTTAGCGCTTTTAGGGGGCAGTGTAGTTTGTTGTGCTAAAGTAACTAGTGTTAGAATGTCCCAATTTCACTCGCCTAACAGTTCTATATACATAATAATCTTGTCTTCAAGGCCGGCGGCAGTCAACAGCATGTCGTTCTAACCAAAAACTTCCTCGAATCTCTTTGATTCGATTTCAGYTGCAAAGTGGCTAAATCAAGATCCGACGCTCATGGGTACCGGTACCCGTGCATAACAAACTCGCTCACCCCGTAACCCTCTCCTCTCATGTTTTGGAGCCCCCTCCTCGATACCGTGTGTTTCCCCCACCGTGYGGATATGATTTCTTACCCATCTGCTAGGAAACGAGGGGCTCTTAAAGTTAGCCAGTGATTTATGGAACTGATTCTTACCAACACAATWTATCAAATTGATACAAATTCATCATCACTACAAAACAGAAGCCTCCCTAAAACAATACATCGCCCGATAYCCTAGGGCTTCCCACCTCGATTAAGCCCATGGTTGCAATCTGCTCACCCTAACATCCCAACATATGACAAAGCCCCCTGCTGATGTTACTGCGCAGCCCAAATGTTCTTCCATCAAAAACGCATTGTTTTCGAGAAAACAGATAGGCAGATGGACAGATGGACAGATGTGGTTTGACAGAACTCGCATCGGGATGTGGTTATATTAGCTCTTGTGGGAATCCACTGTTGGGAATTTCTCGCGCCAAGCCATAGAGGCCGGCTCCGACTTTTGACAAAGCCCATACGGGCCCCCAACCGAGCGTCGAGTGAGTTAAACAACCTTGTATTGGCATTGAGAGGGGTCAACAAGCTAGATATATCTAAGCGGCACTCAGGAAATGTGTGCCCGTCACTGTGGGATAAAATAATCCTTCCCGACCGCCGAGAAGGCGCCAGGTAAGAAGAGCCAAAAGCAAATGATCCACGAAAAAAATAACACAATATCTGGTGGATACCTATCCCAACAGACAGCACGTATTTCCGACGTTTGTTTCTTTCCTCGGCCCGTCGCACCGGGCACTGCATAYTGATAGATCACTTTGATCCCTGCGGTGGATCAGCCCAGATGGGTTTGGATGTCTCTGGGTCTGCTGCTGCCTTCTGACACCCGGGAAAATTAACGAGTCAGTACCCATGATTCAGCATTGTTTAGAAAAGGAGGTAAGAAGCAGAGCGGCAGTATAAGCAAAAGTGGGTTGTCCGGATGGTTCACAAATGATGCGGGGAGCAAGGAGAAGGAATACCACTAAGGACCCTCGTGAAGGATGACACGTTGAAAGAAGCAAGCCCCTAGCGGAAAAGTTTTTCTCCCGACAGCTGAGATGCCGAAGCGGAAGTTGTAAAAAGAAGCGACCTCGAGGCCAACCATTTGGTGGCAGGAAGTATTTAAACGCACAGGGAGACAACAGCAAGGAAGAAGATATGGAGTACGCCTGACTTGGGTTACGAACCTCGGCTTCCCCCTGTTGGCGAGTTGCAGCTTCTCTTGCTAATCGGGCTGCCCGGGTTGCGTCCACTTTGCGTCTGAGATCAGGTGACATTTCCTATAAAGATGGAAACGCACAATCAGTTAGTTGCGAGATCAACTGCATCGTTATCCTGAATTGAGAGAAAACTCCCAGAAAGAGAGGGGGGAGGGGAGGGAGCTCCCGTCATGGGTAGCAGATTGTGTGGGTATAGCATTTAGGCAGATGATTATATTTAGTATGTCAACGCTGTAACACGGACATACTCCGGAGAGAAGATGGAGGAAGAAGGACATGATGGGGAGGAGAAGGCGATGACGCTGGCTAGGCCAGTAAGAGATCAAAGCAAGGCGCGTGGTTCGAAGCTGTCCCTCCAAGTAAATCTAAGTCCATGGCGTACGCCGAAAAGAACAAGACAAAAGCTCTGTGGGTATTGCCTAATAGATTCGCCCCGAGGAGGTTGGGCGGCAACACGATGGCTTGGCTAACGGCAGTCTTTTTCGATGAAGAACAACCACCATTGCCTTTCGGAATACCCGAAGCGAAAGGAAAAGGTAAAGAAGCGGTGACAATGGAGGAAAGAAGGGAAAGTCTGAAGATGAACGTCACACTCACGTTGTATAGCTGTTCTTCAGTTGGAGTCGTGGCTGTTATCATAGCGATATGGAGCGAACAACAGGCGGAGGTCACCGAAATCAGCAGAGTAGCACCGGAATTGCACAATACCGCGATCGCCGGTATCACAGATGAGTCGAACCATGTTGATTGATATTAACCCGGATATCCGAGCAAGGCAGGAAAAAGTGAAAATCCATAGAGATGAGGTGCAGACGCCGAATGAGTGCGAAGAGAAGGGAAGAGCGGGAAAGAATAAGGTGTGTGATAAATCAACGGATATGATCCCGAGAATRACTGTAGAACGACAACTAACCTTTCATGGCCACATAACCTATGGCCATGACTTGAGAGTATATGCAACATACCAGCAGAGAAGGGAATGGAAGAGTCGCAGCGAATCACGGGGGAAAGTAATGGTACGRGAAGGCAGGCAGAGATTGGCGGATATGCGAATGAAGCGTCACATGCGTGGCCCGTGTAGTTACCGTCAGTTGTGTTGGGATGCACGAGCAGACGGAGGGTGCGTCACATGAGGACCGGTGAATTGGGCCATTTGGATAGGGAGAGGATGTGTGAGTGCAGAGTATGCAAGAAACAGTGGACACGCACGGCCAGAGGCGAAAACGGTGAACCTAAGCCAAGGAAACTGCTGCATGTTGAGGTGGAGGTTCTAGCGGCGGGAGGTCAAAGAGAGACTCTGACGCTTGTCACACATACATCATGTCACGCGCAGAAGAAGGGAGCTTAAGATTGCATAATGGTATGTAAAGAGTCTGTATGCTTWAAACAAGGCGTGATGCATGTGCAATAAATAAGAGAAAATGTGAAGACGTCATGGCCATGAAAAAAAAAAAAATTCATCAGGAGGCATTGCACCCGGGTAGCACCACCCGCGATGTAGACACAGCAGTGGACGGCCGCCGTCGAAGGAATCTGGCAAAGCCAAGAAGGTCGCTGGACCTCCTACTCCTCATCTCGATTTTCGCCAACTCTGCCTCCCATTCCCGCATATCATCAGACTCCGACTCGCACTGACTACTGCTTGAAACACTCGACGAGCTGGCGATGGTACTTGAGCTGCTCCCACTGGGGACAGATCCCATTTTTGGAGCAGATGACGAAAAAAAATAGCTCTTTCCGCTACGGGACTTGGCCTCGCTTGGGTTGACATCAGGCCTTATGCGCCCACTRGCCCCTTCCTCAAGTCTGGATGACCTCCGCTTTTTGTACACATCTCCGCGAAGCGCAATATCGACATAATCACTGTGTGTCCCGCCGTCATAAGAGCTCGTTTCCAGCCTTGGGCCGCTCGGGGCGGGTTTGTCGCGCGGCCCGGCGCTTGTGTGCGGTCTTCGAGTAACCGATCTACTTTTGGTGCCATTGCTACTGGGAGGTGCTGAGCCTGGCATGTGAACGGGGGCGTGACTCGATATCGAGGAAGCGGACGGGAGGGGTGTCGGAGGGAGTTCCTCGCGGTCTACTCGTGTCCGACGTGGTGATTTAGACTTTGAGCGGCCCGAGTATTCCTGATGCGCCGAATCTAGCATCTGGTTGTATTTCGTGATTGCCAGCTGACGTTCAGCATTGTTTGTCGAAACAACATATATCTCCTTCTCATTTAGTTCCAGGGTATCACTGCCGAACGGTGATTGGACAACAATCTGTGCAGGGTCCATTTTGAGCTCCACAGCAGCAAAGTTACTTGACAATCAGACATACCTTGACGCGCACGAAGTATCGTACAGATACCAGATCGGACTGAATAGTTTCTCCGGTGGTCCACCGACTGTGGGATTTGGCTGCTGGCCATTGCAATGTCATCGTCTTGTTCCAAACGCCRTTTCCGTCCCGATTGAARCGGCCCGAGGAYTCTACCCCGACGATTGTGTTTAGTATTAGTTTTGACTGGAGTGCAGCAGGGGGTGAACTRGTGGGTGGCGGCGTGGGCGGAAGTAGRGGACGGGTGGAACATGCGAGGGATGTCGATGAGGGAAAGATTGAATGCGGTGTTATGGTAGGATTAGACGAAGATAGTGACGACGTTGAGYTGAATCCTTCGCGATTGACGTGTAATGTGTCTATATGAGGAGCTGTCTGTTGATGAGAGAAGACGGAGGAAGATGAGGGTGATGGAGATTCTGGGGAAATGGGTGAAGGAGACTGTGATGGGGGATTGCTAGCAGAAGCACCAGCCGTGAGAGGTGGGTTCATCGGAATAACATTGGAGCTATCTAGGAGCTGTATCCGGCGTTCAACCACTACGCTCGCGCTTCGAATTGATACCCCGGAGTCGATTGGTTGCAAGTGGATAGGGATGGAAATGAGGTCATCCGGACCAATAGCATGGGTGGGAATGTCGATGTTATATCGTATCCGGGGAGCGCGAGGCTTGTTGGTGAGGCGACTCAGATAGGGATCAGGAAGGGGGAGGAGGATTTGCGCCGGCAAGTCGTAGCGGACCAGAGGGAGCTCAAAGTGTCTGACCTGGCGGGAGCCAACACCAGATATGTGCATGTGGTTGAGGACTGGTACAGGTGAATCAACGCTGGAGTCAAAAGGATGGGGGATAGTGCACACACCTGCTTCGACCCTCCACACACACCTGTAGTCCACAAAGACCGTTGTCGARAACCCCCCTATCTTGCTGGGTAATGTAAGGCGGAAGGGATAGTCGAGATTAGCGACAGGCTCGTAGTCGACGCCATCGGACTTGGACCAGAGGACCTGTGAGTGGTCGACAATGACATTGGATTGGAGGATGTTGACACGGCCGAGGCGGGACTCGTAGCAGCGGATGGATATTGTCAGGCTGGTCGCCTGGATGGGGCGCAAGTCGTCGTCAAGCTTGGTGCGTACGACTGGGAGAGAGGAGGTTGGCGGGGCAAAGAGAGAGAGAGAAGTAGAAGTACGCACTTCCTTCGACACGAATRGGCGTCAGACCTAGATATCCAGAGTATGGGAAGTAGCGCAGGCCCTGGTTGCCTAGGGGGAGACGGTGAGGAGGGTCAGGGGGGGACGGCTTGGGCGACGAACGAACCTTTGGTGGAGGAGAGGACGAGATGGACCATGGGCCAGAGAGAGGAGTCGAGGGAGGATGGGAAGGGTTGGGAAGGAAGGAAGGCGAGTGGTGCGCATGAGGAATAAAAAGCGTTGGCCCAGAAGAAGCAGACTGAGATCTGTCGACGCTAGCTTCTCTGCATCCGGGGAACTGTCCGACGCACGCTTCTCGTCACAGATTCCATATCGTCGATCGTCACAGATCTCAGATATATTCCTGCCCCCGCCGGCCTCTCCCCCGGCCCTCGCCCCGGTCACCGTCACACACCCCGCATACATCCACCTCTGCGCTTGGCCTCTTGCTCACCACCACCGTCAGCGACGATGCCCTCCTCCCTCTACATCCCCATCCTGCTTGCAGGAATGATAATGACTGTACGTTAATGCACTCCCGACGTCTTCTCCTTCTCAYAAACCCAGGGTTCAAGCAACTCCCTCTGGAGCAAATGGCAGGTTAGGCGACTTTCCATCATTTCTACTTTAGTGAACTCATGCCCGCTTATCCTATTTCAGGACATGCAATGCGTAGAGAACTGCACTGACCCAGATCCAACTCACCATGTCCTATACGAGCAACCCGTCTGGCAAACGCTGCAGATGTTCCGTGCGTACTTTACTACTCGCTGCCTCCAACTCCTAATCCACCGTCCTAGTCGGAGAGATGCTCTGTTGGTCACACAGAAACTCTTTCTCTATCGTCCTGTGTATCACTCACWCTCTCCCCAAGGTTTCTTGCCCATAGTCTACGCGTGGCTCAAGTCGAGGTCGCAACAGCGCCCGGTYCAACTCCAGGACGAACAAGCGCCCCTCGTCGATAAGAACACCAAGTTCACTCCCCTCGAAGGATGGAAGGTTCTGCTGCTGTGGATCCCGGCAGCGTGTGATCTCACTGGTACCACCGTAAGTCCATTCGTGACTGGAACAGTCAAGAGCCTGTCTGATGCGCTTCTCACGTAGTTGATGAATGTCGGCCTGCTCTACACTCCTGTTTCAATTTATCAAATGACCCGCGGCGCCCTTGTCCTCTTCGTCGGTGTCTTCAGTGTCCTCTTCCTCCGGCGCCGTCTTTGGCTCTACCAGTTAGCTTCCCTCTTACTTCTCTCTTCAACTCCCAATTGACCTCAGCCCCTCACTAGATGGATCTCTCTCCTCGTTGTCATGACAGGTGTTGCCCTTGTTGGGTATAGCGGCTCGCTCGTCAAGGATGTCATCAAGGAGTCTCTCTTTGGTATCAAACCTACATACGCCACAGTACAGGAAGCCGAGGACGCTCAAGTTGGCAAAGTCCTCGTCGGTCAGTCTATCTTAAGACTGCCAATGTCGCATTGGGCTGATAACGACATACCCCAGGTGTATTCTTTATTTTGTTCGCTCAAGTCTTGTGAGATCCGATCTTCCCCATTCCTGCTAAGCCTATATTCATCCTTCCTAGCACGGCCACCCAGTTTGTCGTTGAAGGTATGTTTACGGCGGTCCAGCGATACTCAAATGTCTCACCGAAATTAATTTTGTAGAAAAGATAATGGGTAACCCGTCCCGTCTTAGAGAACGCCTCAAGCTCTGACATCTTACCTATTTAGCTCGCTATTCCGTCAGCCCTCTCCTCGCTGTAGGATACGAAGGATTGTTTGGTACCGTCTCGATTCTCTTGATGTTCCCTATTCTCGCAATCCCCTCTGTGGCCGCCACCTCCCCCTTCTTCGATCTTCCCCGCGGTTGGCGGCAATTCATCGACACACCCACSGTKTTCTGGTCTGGTATTGCCATTGCAATTAGCATCTCCTTGTTCAACTTCTTTGGGCTGAGCGTCACTCGCCATGTGAGCGCAACTGCTCGATCTTTGACTGATACCTGTAGGACACTCTCTATCTGGATCATCAGTCTGGGACTGGGATGGGAAAAGTTCTTATTCCCTGTCTCTCTGTTGCAAGTCCTCGGATTTTCCCTGCTCGTGTGAGTGATAATTGCCACCTAACAACTGCYAGTCCTGTTAATATGCGCAACTTTACAGTTATGGCACGGTGATTACCGATTATTTTTATAACTTGTCGGATGTTGATTGTTTCCTCCTTGCAGTTCCTATTCAACGACCTAGTTTCACCGCCCCCTTGCCTTCCCAAACCTGTTGTAGAAATCGGCGAAGATGAAGCAGATCTGGAAGAGTCTCGAGGTTTATTGAGGTCTTCCCTTGATGAGACCGCTGCCCTTCCCGCCGACTTGGGACAGAGCGGGTTTGATGTTCTCCCAGAAGGCCACCACACCACCCTGCAACCCCAGTTGAAACCATCCCCCCAATCATGAATCAGTTGGAGTATTGGTTGCTTTACTACACTCTTAATGGATCTAGTTATTGGTTAGTATCGCACATATTATGGTGATCTGTTCTTGGACCATAGATATTGTTGATCCGTCATAATCCTGAATAATTTGATTGCTGCCAGTTTCCATTCTGGCGCTACGGCTTGATGATCAATTGTTTGACGGGTTCGTTGCATACACGTGGATCATCCACCCATCTATCATGTCTACGCGCAAGAGTCAAGGTCGAGCCCGACTTTGAGAAGTGTCTTTACAAGTTGGCTGTCGGACGGACGGCATTAACCACACTTTCGTAAATGTCGTTGTGGCGTTACGGACAGTCCTCGTTGAAAAGCACTCGGGTGTTGAATCTCGGTGCCGGAATTGGCGTCCGATCCTTTTGTCCCGATGACTTCGTATGGGTTTACGATAGACGGGCTCATGCCTCGCTACGCCCGTACTTATTTGAAAAACGCGTTGGAAATTTCAACTTGAACCCCACGTTGTTCGCCTTATTCATATAGAGATCGCAAAGCTTCAGCATCCCCGTTTTCGGACGATGCCCACAAGACTACCACGTTGGCTTGCGCTAGATACCGTGCCAAGGCCAACCCTTGCTATCTAGGCGAGTAGCTCCGCAATGAAGAAAAGATGGGGCAAATGGATCCTAACCCATCTGGGACTTGCGATATCTTTCAAGCGTTTTGTGGCTTTCCCGGGATGGTGAGACTTGTGGATGATCGTGACCAAAACTCTCGGCAATTTAATGATATGGTGCTATTAATGATCACCGAAGCGATTATTCTTCGAAAACTAATCTAAGTATGTATATGATGCATGAACAACCCGAAGTAGGGTGAGGTTGTGTATTGGGTGCTTCTGGACTTGACTCGGCAAACGGATATGAATCTGATACCAGCTGTTGAGATCTGTGCCAATGGAGGGCGGTACGTCACACCACCACACACACACAACACTCTTTTTTGGGGGGGTCACTCAAGAGTTCGCGGGTGCTGAAGGATGGGGGGACTAAGATGAAATTCCACTAACAGCCCCGGGGACTATCACCCCGTTAGAGCGGTGCTGCCTTTACATAGCCTCAAAAAACGCAAGGCGCCGGACGGATGAGTAATTGATTATGACACAAAAAAAAAAAATGACGGTCAAATTGCCTTTGTTCTCGTCCGCTTCCTGGTAAACGGCCGATCCCTTTTAGATCAACCGACCGCCGGAGAGTCACGCTCGTGTGTCCCCCAAGCGACTTGTCCGAAGGTCGCTCCCTTCCATTCAAGTCGGGGGCACGCGGCTGTCCAATAGTGAATTCCTTTGGAGTAAAAGGGAAGTTGGGAGTTTGAAATGAGCACACACACACATGAAAWCACAACAAAAAAAAACAAGAAGGGAAGACGCTGAATATATATCATAACTGCGCTTGCTTGTAACGCTCTCTATAGGGTGAACAATGATAAATAAATAGCAAGCGCAATGACCTTTTCATATCTGCCATTCTTGGAGGACCGAAGATCACTTCCGACTAGGAAGTCAAGAAGCGGTTTTCATCGTTACCAGTTGTGGAGGACGAAAAAGACGGGGTTATTTGTAGGTCAGAAGGTTGCATGTTTCAAAACCCAAGGTTACCACGTTTTCAAACCCGCGCGCTTTACTTCGCCAGAATCYCGTGTTCACAGAGTTGAAGCCGCCGACGAGATGTTTTTCCCATAGGTCCGGTCAGGATTGTCATTGCCCTTTWTTCCCCTAAACTCATTCACCTTCTACCTTCCAAAAGTATCTCGAAAGGCCTGAATGGCGACGGTATTTGATTTCTTGATACCGAAGCCGTAAGCGACATGGCAGCTGTATGTACAGTACGATGCTGTCATTATCAAACCCATTCATCCAGGGTTTGTCTGATTTCCTAAGTTCTGCCGTTGACAAACAAAGATGTTAAGAAATACCCAGTGAAGAAACAGGGTTCTATGGGGTCAGGCCTGGGTATTCTCAGGRATCTTTACCGAGGGTTCCCTCGGCAGTCGTAAACTGAGAGAGCACCTCTGCGGTGTGCATTTCTGGTGTCAAAAATGTGTGGGAAAATATGAAGATTTGGGGAGATTGATGGGGCGTGCTGATGCCCAAAGCTTTCRAAGGTAAGTATCGGRGTTCTTGTTCTTTTTTCTCGGCCGCTGAAGATAAATTTGGGTCTCCGCAAGTCCGCTTCAAGACCGACAAAGGAACTCGYTTTTGAYTTCTCGGGGGGTKGGTTTGAATAGATTGACATTTCAGCCTGATCACCGTGATACTATGGTATCTTTAGGTCCCTACCATTGTTCTGCGCAGCACCATCATTGTGAGTCTCTCATTCTTCTGCTAAGATAAGGAGTTATTTCGAGGTGCCCTTTTGACAGAAGCTGAGTGGCACCATAATGATATCARCTTGTTTGTTTTGCGGCGTCCCTAGACGTTGGCTGCACYGGCTACTCACTTACTTATAGTTGTATACCTATTAGACAATCGTTGGTACCAACGTCCTCGGTTCAAATGGTTTGTGGCCTCGGGCGCACGAACAGGACTGACCCTACATTTAACTGGCCATAGCCCCTTCGAATGTCCGGACGTCTGGGAGAATCGTGCCAAGTGTCCGGCAATGGGCAGGAGCCATATGCTTCGTGCATCATCCAACAACGCCACGCTACTTGCCATTCGAGCCTCAGAACGCTCGAACCAGAGGAACATTTGTCAAAGACCTGATGCCCTCAATGATGGTGGGAAACAACTGCTCCTTACACAAGGACCCCCATTTCACAAGGCCGAATAAAGCTTTTCGATTACGGAACGACATCTGTTGGTCGAACAATTTGGGACCTTCCTTAACGAAGTGGATCGTCGAATCAACACATGTTAGTGATACAAATTTATCCTTGCTACTCCTCGGAACCCTCTTCGACAATTGACATGTTGCTCCACGAGTGCGTTCAACCTCCAATCTGCTGGAGGATGAACTGTGCAGCTTGGTTCTGGTACCTGTCAAGGTATGTCAAGTGGACGTTGGTATCGATCCCGGAATCACAGAACGGATCGTTGAAATCACAGAAGGACTCGATGCGAGGTTGGAGTGTGGAGCTGTATTGCTGGCTAGCCAAGCGCGGGAACAAGCCATTCCTTCGAGATGTTCCTTCGTCGAATGACTGGCCCGGGACGTGACGAGGGTCACCTAGCTGGAGAATGGCAGTCACTGTTGGAGCGGCCGTCAGAATATGCCCGACTCATTGACCCTGACTCTGCTTCTTATGGACTTACCGCGGTTTGCAATGCTGGCTGCCACAGGGGGGGTTGCGGGGCCTAACCCGGCAACTCCTCCGCCTCCTGCGACGGCATCGCCAATAATATGAGCTCCCTGTCAATGCCAAGCGAGCCATCGTTTAGTTTTAATTCAGGGATTGATGGTATGTTTAGAATCACTTGGGAATATCCAACCAAAACGATCTTCTGGTTCGGGCACGCATTGGCCTGGTTGGTCAACATCGTCTTGGTCGCAGAAGTACCTTGAGCAGAACTACCCGCATAATTGGTCAAAGTTGCGGGATAATTGACTGCCGCAGTTGACACAGTCTGACGACTTTGTTGCTGGACCTGCTGGACCAAGGCGCCGATAGCACCTGCACCAGGTGGCTCGGTGGAGCCTCTGGCTGCGATAATGTGTACGGCTGCGCATGGACTTGTTGGTGCGGGCAGGGCACCAACAGTGATCATGGAAGCTGTGAGTACGGCCGCTGTGAAGGCTTTGGAGAACATCTTGTGCTGTCGACTTCTTGGGGCCCATTCCTCGACGTTAAATATCCTTTCCCGTTCACCAACGTTCTCATGAACTACAACGAAGGTGTGTTGACACCCAACCGGTCCTTTGGACACTGTACCCGGCCTCCTTGTTCTTCTCGATTGGCCAGGTGCAAGTGACCTCCATACACATGCACATAACACCCGAGCGTATTCATTCGTCGTCGAGCAGTTGGCTTATGACTGTACTCTAGGTGCGCGAAGAGCCTCAATTGCATGCGTGTACCATCAGCTGGACAGAGGTGGTTATTTATAGGACTTTCGACGCCTCTGTGTAACCAATCCGATGCTCAGCACGCTGGGAAAGCCCGGGGATTCACAAGCTTTCTTCGCTCTTTACACATGCCAATGCCCTATAGGCGTGACATTTGACTTTGTCTTATTGCAGCCGTCATGTGGGATGGGAGACGTGGAACTCTCCTTCACCGAGCCTATGACCTATTCTTCATTGAATGCGAGATAGTTAATCATAGACAAAGTTGACAAGACACAGAACATTTCCGCTTCTTTGAATGAATCAACTTCACGAGCATTCGGTGTGCTGCCAACGAAGTGGAGACAATCAGCAAGAGCAAACGTGGGTTCGGACCCACTGACGTTTGAAAAGCTTCAATAAGGAGCGCCCATCCATCACAGCCCAATTCGCCGACCTTGGGCGTCTTTCATTAGTGCTGTGTACTACTGATTGTCCCGGACACCCACCTCGGCTATATCCCAACAAAGCCCAGCGTATTTTAAAATAGAAGGGTAGAGCCCGATTGGTTGTCACCGCGTAGGGCTAGCCTGGTCGTTCAAAGCAAAAGAGTCCATGTTTCTTCTCCTTCGATAGAATCCTCACTGGTCGTGGTATATCACGGTCACAGGATGAGAATCTAATAATTGGAACTGCTGTACCCAAACGGGGGAGCCAAGCCCATCCTAAGGAGTGAAGCCCAAGCTCCATCCTGTGTTAAGAATCAGCGCTTCGCACAAGAACTGCATAGTGCTCAGTTCTGGCGCGCAGCGTGTTTTGTCTTGCTAAGTACTATACCTTCTTCGGATGGCTCTTAGGACTCAGTAGGTGTACACCACAGCCATGGAGCTATTCATAACACCATTCCACTTAACTCGGCGAAATGAAGCCCCTATGGCGTGACAATTAATCAGTGAAGCTATCCCCAGACCGGTATCAAGTATGGCGTACTATGAAATGAGCCTATTTGCCACTCGTACCCTGCTCGCCGCTTGTGCAGGGTAGATGTGTATTAGACTCCGCCTTCCAAGGACCGGCACCATAGGGAGCAATTTTCGTGGGCTTCTGACCCGTGCATGAGAGTTGCGCAACCTCCATTCACAGCAACGGCAGCTCTGCAACAGAGACGGCAGAGAAGCCCTGAAAAGAAGCGTCAAATTAACACATTCAGTGAGAACTCGTGGAGAAGGTGTATATTGTAGGCGGTATCCAAGTGTAATTCATCACTGATCGTCGACAGTGTCTACAACTGACGCGATGAATTCTCCTCAGTAGCGCGCTCTTGAATCTGTTTCAGCTCGATCATCAGTGACATCAGCAGTGCATCGCAAGAGATGATTGTGGTGTCGCATCACGCATGGTGGTGGAGTGACGTGACTGGTTGTACGAGGCGTTTGCCGCCTGGAGCAAAAGATTTGGTGTAAGGCTCCTCAATGGTTTTGCCTGCACCGCGGTAACCCTTGGTGTGGAAATCATACCACGCGCCCGCTGCTTTGGGTGAATGTCAGCTGCAATATCACTGCGATCTAGTCATATGTCTTTGAAATGCCGTCATACCTACATATGGGAGGGTCCGGGGGGAACATTGGCACCGTTCGCAGCTCACGAGTAATTAAGTATCTAACCAAAATATACACTAGTGCGGGTCTTGGGATTCGGAGATTCGGAACGCCATTTGGAGTTCTCGCTGTCCCACTTGCACGACATTTAAGCTGTTGAGCGCACTTGAGTGGATTGTGCTTTATAACAGCATGAGTTTGACCGGCGCAGCGCTGGGCCAATAATCAATTAAACAACATTCCCAGCAGTGAACCAACCTGGATCAGCGCAAGACATTCACGTCAAACCTGTAACGGATAATGCCTAAAATTATTAACGCAGATGACCCCGGATTAAAACACGGTATCTATGTTGCCAAGTAGGATATGCAGGGCTGGCTATTCATCATCGCTATCGGCTTCCCGATCCAGTGCCTCGTGTGTGGCCGCTTCCAATCCCTCTAGATCCCAGCCGATGGAAGCTTTATCAACCTTGGTCTTTTCCAATAAATTTCCTAATTCAATGAGAGTCGTGTCACTACGTTGATGGTCATAAGGCAATAATCACATCGGGAGCCAGGAAACCGGCGCACCTTGCGCAGACCTGCGTCCACGCGCAGAAGTCGTCGACCCATATTTTGCTGTAGATATAGTACACCTCGTGGTGATCCAGGATGTTTTTCACCTCCAGAAGACATCGGACGATCGTCCTTTTCCCTTTGAGGAGGATGCGAGCGACATCCGCTCTGCAGGCTTCTGCGAGGGCGAACGAACGGTAGAGAGGGAAGGCAAGAGCCCGTCTATATGAGGGGACAATGGTAGCTGCAATCTCTTCAAGGGAGAACACATCCGGGTCGATGATTTTGGTAGGGCCGAGGGGAAATGCTGGACTGGGAGGATCTAGCGCGGAGAAGGCCGGAATCAGATTGCATATCGTCCATGCACTTTCTGGTGTGGGATCATGTTGAGTAGTCCGTGAGTCGTAAGCATATGAGAAGAGTAAGGCAATGAGGTTTAGGTAGATGTAATGGGTTTGCATCGGGGTCGAGAGATCTAGAGTTTATGGGTGGTGAGAACACAGGAGACGACATAAATCCCTAGATGCACATTCTTTACGGGGTAAACGCAACATCGCGAGGTTTTCTTCTTCTGTGTACTTGACCGCTTCCATTGCGGCGATGTGAGGATGCGTCCATTTAAGAAGTCCTTGGATATATTCGTCGTCCGCATAGTCCGCCCTTGGATACTCTTCAGCACTTAAATTTACCAAATTGAAATAGTCGTACATATAGTACTCTTCATCCCATTTTTCGTCCTCATGTTGTGTACGCCGCCGCCTTCTTTCGGCAGGAGGGCAGGTCTCTGCATCGCCACCCAACTCATTAATTTCGTTTTCGGTGTGTGTGACGTGTCTGAAATATCCAGAATGGGTGTCCAGAAAACCATAGAATTTCTGGAGAGATGTTTCCAGGGAAGGAAGATCCTGGGGTAGCTGTTGGGGTAATTGCCAATCATTTGCCGCCGCTAGAAGTAAGGGCGGTTGATGATTGTAACCAAACAGAAATTGGCGCACTTGCCTTGCAAAATTTCATTTTCTTCCAGCGACAGCGCCTCAGTTTTTAAGGCTAGCTCATCGTCTTGGCCATTCTGAGAAGATAAGACTTCAATGGTTGGCTCAGTTTCGACGCGTCGGGGAGCCAGTAATTTGGCGAGCAGGTCAAGGTCCTTGAACTCTTGTCCTTCCGTTTCCTTACTGAGAGTGACTGTGAGGTACCCAGAGCTTGGATCATACTTTGCAGAGGAGCAATCGTCCTCCACCAGTGGATGGGAAAAGTTCAATCGCAGAAAATACGGATTGGCATGCAGGGTAACCAGAGTCTGATCGACGTGAATCTCGAAATCGGCAGCCTACTTTGGCACCGGATATGCGCGTGTCGACTGTGAGCCAGGGCGCAGGAGAGGTGGCTGCAACACATACACGAATGGAAGGGCAATAGATAGATATGGTGACGGACTCGGCCGTCTGAGTGCAGGTGAACCGGGGTGTGATCATTGATAAGGGATAGGCGAACAGGCGATGTCACCGCTGGAGACAAAGTAGATACGTAGCAGTCCCCGGTACTCCGAGAGCTCAGCCTAGGTGACGTTCGAGCGCGGTGGTCCGGCGGGTTCGTCGTGCGGAGGCTGGGCAATGTTTTGTTTTTTTTGCCCGTTGTGCAGCTGATCACGTTCTCTCATCTCCGATCATCCTTTGTCGGCCGCGGTTGTCCAGACGCGAGCTTGACGCACATCTGCCCTAATCCCGTATAAAAGGACCCCATTACCGTCCAGTTTCCTCCAACAGCATACCATGGACCCCCAGGTAGGTCTTCGATGTCCTCCCTATCCGCGATGAGTCTCGGTTGCTCATGTCGCGTTTTAGAAACTCGCCGCCCATCCTTCCTATCAGACCGTTGAACAGTTAATCATCCACGAGCAGAAAGGGAACTGTGTCCCGATCTATGTCGAACTACCTGCAGATCTGATCACACCATGTATGGCCTATCTCAGGGTTGCCAAGGACTCCAAGTACAGTTTCCTTCTTGAATCTGTTATCGGAGGAGAGAATGTTGCTCGCTACAGTTTCATTGGGGCAGGTGGGCCGTTTGTGCTGGGTGGTCGCGTATTAAGCAACTGACATTTATGTGCAGATCCGCTGAAAATCATCAAGACGGGTCCTAACGAAGAGGTCTCTAGTGATCCTATGATTGCGCTGCAGAAGGAGCTCGCTCTACACCAATACGTCAAGATTCCTGAAGTGCCAACATTCACTGGGGGTGCTATTGGCTATGTCGCTTACGATTGCATCCAACACTTCGAGCCCAAGACAAAGACAGAACTCCATGATCCCCTAGAAATCCCCGAAGCAGTTTTTATGCTTGTCGATACCCTCCTTATCTACGACCACATCTTCCAAACCCTCAAAGTTGTCTCCCACGTCTTCAGCCCCAAAACGTCTCCCCCTGGAAACCTTCCCTTCATATACCAAACCGCCGTTGCGAAGGCCCGCCGTTTGGCTAAAGTGCTCCTAAGTTCAAAAACCCCGGAGCCTCCTCAACCTCCTATTACACTCGGAAATGAGGGCGTGTCTAATGTGGGGAAGGTCGGGTACGAGGGCTTTGTAACAAAGCTCAAGGAACACATCGTTGCTGGCGATATTATCCAGGCCGTCCCATCTCAGCGGTTGGCCCGCAAGACCGATCTACATCCATTCAACGCTTACCGCCAGCTACGGCAGGTCAACCCTTCGCCGTACATGTTTTATCTAGATTTTGGCGAGTTCCAAGTTGTCGGCGCTAGCCCGGAAACACTGTGTAAGGTTCAGAAGAACGTGGTCTTCAACCACGCTATTGCTGGTACAACAAAGCGAGGCAAGACACCTGAAGGTATGATCGATCATCTATACACGGAAGGATGAGGCTCATGAGGAGTTTCAGAGGATGAGAAGTTGGGTGCTGAGCTTCTGGCTTCGGAAAAGGACCGGGCAGAGCACATCATGCTTGTCGACCTTGCACGAAATGATGTGAATCGCATCTGCCAACCCAAGACTGTCAAGGTTGACCACCTAATGAGACTGGAGAAGTTCAGCCATGTTATCCATATCACATCGCAGGTCTCTGGCCTTTTGCGTGAAGGCATGACAAGGTATGATTCAGTTTTAACAACCCAGCTGTACCTGACTGATTGGGACATGGATTATAGGTTCGATGCCTTCAGATCCATATTCCCCGCTGGGACAGTGTCAGGTGCTCCGAAAATCAAAGCCATCGAGATTATTTCTTCTCTCGAGAAAGAGAAGCGTGGTGTTTATGCCGGGGCTGTCGGCCGTTTCGACTTTGCCGATGACGAGATGGACACTTGTATCGCCATCCGGACAATGGTCTTCAAAGACGGTGTTGCATACTTGCAGGCAGGAGGCGGTATCGTCTTCGACAGTGTCGAAGAAGATGAGTACATTGAAACGATTAATAAGCTCGGTGGTAATGTTCGTGCGCTGCAGCAAGCAGAAGGTATGAAAGATTATATTGGACTACTTTTCTATCAGCTAAATCTCCATCCAGAGTACTGGTACGAAATACAGCAAAATCAATCGCGCAGCAAAGCAGCCTAGGATATATGTAGATAGCATGCTAATAACTATATTTATGCTCTGAATCTATGTGATAATGTTTTTCTCATCTGTCGTACTTTTCTTTTGTGGGTCTCGGCGGCTTTCTCGGAGTCCGCTTTACCAATAGCAACACCTTCTCTGCCCGCAATACTGAGGACCCCCGCCACCAGTTCGGCCGTTCTTGTATTTTCGTCGTTAGCTGGTATGGGGTACATCACAATCCGTGGATCGACATTTGAGTCGATGATGCCAATGGTAGGAACATGCTCTGCTGCACACTCCTGGATAACGTTCATATTCTGCGTGGGGTTGAGAATGATAGCCAAGTCGGGAATAGCCTTGAGTTTGTCGACGCCGTTACCGAAGAAATGGCGACGATTGGTCAGGGTACCTGGTATCCAACGATCACCAACGGAATAGCCTTGCTTTCCGAGGCGTTGTGCAGCCTTTTGAACTATCGGTTGCAAGTCGGGGCGGGTTCCAATGAACACGATGGAACCGCGGTTTTTGGCAATAGCCCGAACAAGATTGGTGGCGCGACGGAGGAGGGGAAGGGTTTGGTCGAGGTCAATGATAGTGATGCCCGCACGGGTACCGTAGGCATAGGGCATAAAATTCGGATTCATTCGTGTTGATGCATGTCCGAAATGCGCGCCCGCTGCCAAAAGCGCGGATAGTGTACCCTGGGATGCTGGCTTATGCAGCGAGTCACTTGGTTTGTACGCGGTATCCGGGATCTGGGTTGACCCGTATTGAGAGAGTTGGTTGACTGTTGAGATAGATGCTGAGCGTCAGCTACGTCTAGGCATTTGGGATTGGTTGACGTACTCAGAAGACCGAGTCGCTCCCTGTGCTGCGTAAATTCCGCCCAGTCCTCGACTGTTTCGAGGCGACGCGATGCCTCAGTTGCGAGCGCACGAGAGCGTGCTGCACTCTGTTGCGTTTGGAGGGAATGTCGGGAGCGGCGCGCGGTGGCAGCAAACCATGGCCGAATGGATGCGGAGGACATGAGGAGCTACGTGGCTGTGCAGAAATTCAAAGCCGTTGCTTACCTCACCCATCGATTTTTTTTCTTACCTATCCTCCCTTCACCTCATCCCACCACCAGCTCTTTCTCATCCTTCTCCCTTCAAAACCAAAAAAAATGTCTTCGGAAGACCTCTTCGACGGTGCTATCGGTATTGATCTTGGTACCACCTACTCGTACGTTACGCTTGTTGCCAAATGCAGTGATCGGCCAGTGCTCATAGATAACGTCCCCTCGTAGCTGTGTTGGTGTTTGGCAGAATGACCGTGTCGAAATCATTGCCAACGATCGTTCGTGTATTTTCTCTCACAAAGTGGTCTCTTACGGTGCTGAAAATGTCTTTTTACTTTTATTTTTGTCCAGAGGGCAACCGTACCACCCCCTCCTACGTCGCCTTTTCTTCCGAGGAGCGTTTGATTGGTGATGCTGCGAAAAATCAGGCGGCGATGAACCCCAAAAACACCGTCTTTGACGCCAAGCGTCTGATTGGCCGTCGTTATGAGTAAGTGGATTATTTGTTYCTCCGTGAAATTGAGTGCCTAAACTTTTCTACTCCAGCGATCCCGATGTGAAAAAGGTTTATCGAAACTGTTTCCCGTGTGGCTTTTTGTTTCCTCACATGACTTACAGGATATGACCCACTGGCCGTTTGAGGTTGTAGAAAAGGATGGATCTCCTCTGATCAAGGTCAACTATCTCGGCGACGAGAAGACTTTCAGCCCCCAAGAAATTTCGGCCATGGTCCTCACGAAAATGAAGGAAATCTCCGAAGCTAAACTTGGCAAGACCGTCAAGAAGGCTGTTGTCACGTGCGTAAAATTTGTTCTTCTCGACATCTTAGCTAGCGCTAATTGCTTCCCCCCAAATATTTCAGTGTCCCTGCCTACTTCAATGATTCGCAGCGTCTTGCCACCAAGGATGCTGGTACTATCGCTGGTCTTGATGTTCTCCGTATTATCAATGAGCCTACGGCTGCTGCGATCGCCTATGGTCTCGATCGCCAGTCCAAAGCTGAGAAGAACGTCCTCATCTTCGATCTTGGAGGAGGAACATTTGATGTTTCGCTCCTCAACATTAATGGTGGTGTCTTTGCTGTAAAGGCGACTGCTGGTGATACTCACTTGGGTGGTGAGGATTTCGATAACGCCCTCCTCGAACACTTCAAGAACGAATTCAAGAGGAAGACTAAGCTCGATATCTCTGAGGATGCTCGTGCCCTTAGGCGTCTCAGATCTGCCTGCGAGCGTGCCAAGAGGACCCTTTCTAGTGTCACTCAGACCACTGTTGAGGTGGACTCTCTCTATCAGGTCAGTTTGTCAAAGTTCGTCCGCGATAATAGTATAATAATTCTCGTACAGGGCGAGGACTTTTCAGCCAATATCACGCGTGCTCGTTTCGAGGAGATCAACGCTCTCATGTTCAAGTCCACCCTCGAGCCCGTTGAGAAGGTCTTGAAAGATGCCAAGATGGCCCGTGAAAAGGTCGATGACATTGTTCTTGTCGGCGGTTCCACTCGCATTCCGAAGATCCAAGCCCTTGTTTCTGAGTATTTCAGTGGCCGTCAACTCAACAAGTCCATCAATCCTGATGAGGCTGTTGCATATGGCGCAGCTGTTCAGGCAGCTGTTCTCACTGGACAGACCTCGGAGCAGACTAAGGACCTCCTCCTTCTCGATGTTGCTCCGTTGTCCCTCGGTGTTGCCATGCAAGGCGATGTCTTTGGTGTTGTCGTTCCTCGTAATACCCCTATCCCCACCAACAAATCGCGTGTCTTCACCACTGTCGAAGACAACCAGACCACTGTTACCTTCCCTGTCTATGAAGGCGAGCGTACTCAGTGCCGCGACAACCGTCTCCTGGGCGAGTTTGAGCTCACTGGTATCCCTCCTATGCCTCGTGGACAAGCTGAATTGGTCACCACCTTTGAGGTTGATGCCAATGGTCTTTTGAAGGTCACTGCACAGGACCGTACATCCGGCCGCAAGGCTTCCATCAGTAAGTCCCAATCAGATTCTGAGGACATAGCGCGGTATTGATTGGGTTTATTTTTTTCAGGCATCACCAACTCTGTGGGTCGTCTGTCATCTGCTGAGATCGAGCAGATGATCAAGGACGCAGAGCAATTCAAGCAAGCGGACAAGGATTTCACTGCTCGCCATGAGGCCAAGTCTGATCTTGAGGCGTACATCCACCAGGTTGAAAGCACAATCACCTCACCTGAGATCGGGATGAAGGTTAAGCGCGGAGCTAAGGCTCAGGTCGAGGCTGAGCTCGCCAGGGCCCTTGAGAAGTTGGAGATGGAGGATTCGACGGGAGATGAGCTCAAGAAGGCACAACTAGCTATTAAGCGTGCCCTCCAAAAAGCAACAGCCGGCCTTCGGTGAAGCGGCTTACGATCTATCTTCCCCCTGTCCTTTCCCCCACTTGTGTATGCTGAGTAGACCTACCCCCTCGTTTTCTTTGTTTCTCTTGCTCATGCCATTATGATAACGTCGTGCTTTCATCTTTTGCATAATCATTCAAGGAGTCTCCATGCTGACGTGCGAGCGTTCCTTTCCGTAATTCGGATTGCGTCCTGCGAAGCTGTATTATCCTGTAGATGCCCTGATACAAGATGACAATGATGACAATTCCATAAAGATGAAACGGGACTACAGGCGGCGCGATAAGTTACACGGGCATCTAAGTCGAGTCAGGGACCTGAGGATCATGAAGCTACTGCTTTATGAACACGGAAGGCAATTTCAAGGACCCATAGCTCCTCATCCGAACCGTCGCACAGCGCCTTATCAGCTTCCGCGAACACGAAAGAACATGCTGATTTTTGCCGGCTGTTGAGCACGGGATGGAGAACTACAAGATCGTGCAGCTAGACGCACATGGTCAGTACCGAAGGCTGGCATCTACATGAAAGAATCACGAAGCCTACTTGAGAGAGAATCTGTGTTGCGGAGTAGCCTTCTCTGATAATTGCTTTCACTTTTTGCTGTATCGGCGAGAATGTTCCAGCTTTTTTGTTCTTCAACTTGGGATCATCTACGTCCATGTGGTGATCGTCCTCAACCTCGATTCCAAGGGCTCGCGCAAAGTCATTTATGACTTTGTCGGGCACCACCCCAGCAATTTCTTGGATGTCGGCGGGGAGGATGGGCGTAGGAGGGACGGAAGAAGCGGAGAGGCGAGAGGCAGATTGCAGGTAGGTTATAGCACGGCGCAGGTCACCATTCGAAACATTGATGAGAGAGTCGATGACAGCTGAGTTGACATCAACGCGTTCTTGCTGGGCGATGTGGGTAAGACGGGCTGAGGCGGATTGGGAGTCCAGGGGCGTGAAACGGAACTTGGAGCAACGGGATGCTAGGGGTTCGATGATTCTATTTTAAAACCCATTACTGGTGAGGGGGGTAAGAAGAGATGAGTTATGGGTGGGACTTGCCTGGTGACATAGTTACATACGAGGCAGAAACGCGTTATTCGAGCGTAGGTTTCCATGATACGCCGGAGGGCACCTTGTGCATCTTGGGTCATGGAATCYGCCTCGTCCAGAATGATAATCTTGTATGGGGGACATGGATAAGTTTTGCCATCGGAGGCTAYGGTTTGTGCTCGGGGGGTTTGGCGGGCGAAAGTCTTGATTTTGTCGCGGACGATTGCAATCCCCCGTTCATCTGAGGCGTTGAGTTCTAGGACTCTGTTTTTGAARTTGTCTGGACTGTTTATAGAAGTCAGTGGGAGGGAACAAACATATGTRTGAGGTGGTACATACCCAAAGAGCTGTCTTGCCAAAGCCAATATAGTCGAGGTCTTGCCTGTTCCCGGGGGGCCGTAAAAGAGCATATGCGGGAGCTATTAGTGAAGAAATCAGGACCACGCAGATGAGCTATGGAGCTCAATAGCATACATTTGTTGAAGTTAGTGTTTTCCGCAGCACTGCAACGGTGTGCTCCTGGGCGGATACATCATCGATCGTCTTTGGCCGACTAGAAGAGTGGTTAGCGTGGGCTAACGGAGAAGCTCRGCTTGTGCGCACTATTTTTCCACCCAGGGCTGTAGYACTGGGTCGACGACATGCTTGGTAGAATTTTTKGGACCTGGTTTTGCATTGAACAAGGATGAAGACATTTGAGAAGGGAAGCGGAGGAGGTGCGCGATGTCACGGAACGTGTTTGTGTGACACTCGCGTCTTGCGCATATATTCATTCCATGGCCGAGATGGACATGGCAAAGGGTCAGTCTCCCGGTGCTCTACCGCATACACCTCCCCGTCTGACTATCCTATCAGCCATAATCCAGGGCCCGGAGAGTAAGTTACGACGCGTCGTTTCGATATCTGCTCTCGCTTATGTGCCTCTGCAGGAGAACAGGGGAAACAGATGACTGCGGAGCTGAAGAATGGCAAAGTCAGCTTCAAACAGAAACCCATGTCCCTCGATAAGCTGTCAGAGACTCTCCAAGGTATGACCCGATTGATTGGCAACCTTTGTGTCCTCTTCTTCAGCTTTGACACCAATGTCCTTTCTCAGAGATCGTCAAATTCCGCGAGATGGTGGAACAGCGCATCGAGAAGCGAGAGCCCCCGTTGCAAACTATTCCAGAGGAACATTTACCTCTGATAGCCAAGCTGGGACATGAAAGGCGTGTCTTTGACAGAATGGTCACAATCTTCAATTTGTATAACCAGTTCATCTAGTGACAAAACACTTGCAACACTCGCAAAACACATTCAAAAAGAACTAATGCCACCTCAGGACGAAGACGAAGAGGGTATCAGATTTGCCTCCGCCCAATCGATCCTGTCTCTCCAGGCTGTGGAACAAGCTATCAAATCCACGCTATCCCGTATTAACTATGGCATCGAGGCGCCGAATGGCGGGAGGACTCCTGCAGCTGTTTGTGTGTGGCGCTGGGAAGTAGCAGAGTGCCATAGAGATTGGCTTCCCAAGAGCGTTAGGGAGAAGGCTGAGGGCCGCTTATCCGAACGACTGCAAGTATGTAATGACCACCACTCTTCTCTGATCCCGTGCTCACTCGCACTCTAGGCAAAGGAATACCTAAGACAAGTGTTCGAGGCCCTTCCTCAATCTGAACGTGACGCCATCCTCGATCCCAAAAGCACCAATCGCGGCGCAGCAAAAGATACGTCCAATAAGCCTGCCAATCAACCTCTTGTCACAAAGCCCGATATTGAGCGGAGCACCACACCCTTAAAGTCACCATCGAAGAATATCCAAGATGATGAGACCAAGCAGTCAGATAGTCCAAACGACAAGTCTTCCCATCCCAAGAAGCCTAAAGACATCGAGAAAGCCCCAAAGGTAACTAGAAACGTCCAGTTATGTTTCGGACTACTTACGGGGTATTAGGAGAAAGAACGATTAGAGAAGAAGGTGGCGAGGGCGGAGAAAGAAAGAAGAGCTAAAGATGCCCAGAACAGATCTCAGACTATTATGACGAGCTTTTTTTCAAAGCCTAAAACAACTGTAGCGTCAGGTACAGAAAGGGGCACGTTGGGTGCGGGTCCATCCCGCATCCAAACCGACTTCGAGAGGACGTTCAAACCATTCGCGCTTAAGAAGGGCGTAGTTCTTGCTCCCTCCAACTGGTTCAAGGTCCCCAGGAAGCGGAGACGGAAGAAGGCAGCCGGCGCTAGCGCCTCGGGCGTTATTGTCGTTGACTCTGAAGATGAAAGCGACAAAGACAGCGGGCGTGCTGTGCAACAGCACGCCCAGCCTGTTCTAGGCGTCAGAACAATGACTGCACAAGGTGAACCTACATCCGCGATGTCCACAAAATCACGCCCCTAACGTATGCTCATGCAATTAGAGCGACTACGAACTATTCTTAGTTCCCTACCCCACCCGATCGACCCCTCGAAGCATCCTCGTCCCAGACGGAGAGGACCAAACTTACAGTTCAAAACCTACAATCCTTGTTCTATCCGAGACCTTATGACGAAACTAACTGAAGCCGAAGTCGCAGGAGAAGACAGCGAAGTTCGAATACTACTAAGCCAGCTGCAAGATCGTGACCTATACCCAGCAAAGGTGTTTATATACCACGAAGACGCTCGGCCTGGGTACTTTGGTACATGGACACGGAGCTCCACAATTATCGGTCCTCGAACACCTTTTGCCAAGGACGTCGTAGAATTTGACTACGGCTACGACAGCGGCGCGGAGTGGGAAGAAGAACCTGTGGGAGATGCGGATGATGTTCTGGAATATGAAGAGGAGGAAGGCGGCGACTCCGATGAAGCGGATTCAGACATGGACAGCTGGCTCGTCGACGACGACGACAAAGAGCCGGAGATGCTATTGGAGGACATTCGGGATCTCTCACCACCTACACTTCCTGATTTCTCGGTCATGCCCCCACCTTGTTTACCTCCGAAAAGAAAGGCAGCCGATCCAGAGAAAAAACCAAAGAAGAGGAAGATCGTGATCCCGCTCGTACCTTTTACAAAAGGTCCTTGCTGGGAAACTCGGATTGGCGACTGTGAATACGAGCTTTTTAATCAATATCGGATACAGACTTTCAACGGTTAGTAACCCAACGCCTCTCCAACTCTATCACGTTTCCGACTTCACGCTCCTCCAGATACCCCCCTCCCTGTTGATCCGTTTACATTCGTATCGACATGTGTTGAAGACTACAAAGCAAACCTCAAATCCTCCACACAACCTCATGCTACCAGCGACGCCTTTGCTGTCCCAAGTCTTCCCGAACATCTCACTGCTTCCTCCGCCAACCCCCTGGACTCTATCGATCCTACTAAGAAGCCAGCAGCGAAATATCCTTTTCCTGATGCCCACCTCCCATTCCTGCTCAATAAAATCACTGAGCTACAAATGTCAAGCCTCGTCCTGCTTGTGGAAACAATATACCATGATCTGAAGGCGCATAAAGTAAAGAAGAACGCCGTGGAAGCGAAGATCAGGGAAGTCGGGGAAAAGTGCAAGGAGAAGAAGGTTTGGATTGTGAAGCCCGTGCTCAAGGTTGGTGCTATCTCTTATATGTGCTACCATGAGTTGAAGCTAACTCCGACTTAGCCACAGCTCATGCTATCGTAAATCTGCCCCCGAGCTCCGATCTTGGATACGGTTCACTGGTAATTCCATTTGTGAAATGCCTCCATTCAACGCTCAAACATTCAATCCCCAGATCAGCCTCTAATTCCAATTACTACCGCCCTCTTTATCATTAACGATTAGATACACCTTCCCGCTGGTTGTCATCCTCACATGTTAACTTATTCACATATGACGGTTACCCGGCGACCTGAGATCTGAGAGCGACGCAGCCCCCTCAGTGGCCACAGCTGCCTTCACGCGGCATGTGGGTAGCTGGCTGTGCTCCGGGTTCATGGTTAATGTATCTACGGTTGAGACCTGCTACACTAGCTATGCCAGACTTGTTTCAGGTATGAATGGCTCTGGTCTTGTTGTGTATTAAGTGTCTCATCTTCAAATGTCTGGTTGAGTATTTCAAAATAAGTACCTGTGCTCCTATTGTCCACGCGAGCAAGTCTTGGACCACAGCTGAGGCTAAAATGAATCATGACCCGTCTCGAATGGTAAATGCTTTGAAATAAAAGTGCTGCTTTTGTGAGCCAAAAACCTTATCTGATAGGGCCGCCACCATTCATTTTCTGTTCGGAATCGCCAAATCAGCGTTGGACCACCATCCTTTTTCTGGTTATCACTCAGGAGACGGGCCCTCCGAGCTCGGATCATCGCATAACGTTCGTGGGGGGGAGGGGGTGAGATGCTCCCATGGAGCATTGAGCTGAAGACGAATTGGTGGGGTTATTTTTCTGATATAACGCGGATCAGTCCATACGTGTGCGCCCGTGCTTTGGACAAGCACAAGCGATCTAGAGAAGGCCCCGGTCACCCTGAACCTGACATCTTTTTTTTGGCGTGAAATGCCAGTGAAAAAAAAAACAAAAAAACAAAAAACCACGCCACACGCGTAACTTTTAAAAAACCTTAAATGCAAGTTGATGACCCTCAGGCTAGCAATGTATGTATGTAGAYCAGCCGAATACGTCGACCCTACACTTTTCTTGTGATTTCTCTGCGTGGTTTGCGGGGGTGGCCCAAAATGTTTTGGGGTCACCCGCAACTAAAAGCAGCTTAGGATGGAATTTGGCTCATATGATTCAAACGTACTTGTAAGTTGGTTGTCCGTGGCTGTATCTTATAGGAGACTTGATAAATTCAGTCCGGGGGGAGCATCAAAAAATGAACAATAAACGAGATTTAGCAAGGATATTTGATTAAGCTCCGTGTTTAAAACCCCATCACGGTTCATGAAAGATCCCCATCGTACGCTCGCCCTCTTTCATAATCTTTTCTCACTACAACTCAGCCAGGGTTTTTACGCTTCCGACACATAGACGCTCCCCCCCCCCCCCAAAAAAAAAAAAAAACGTACGGGCCCATTAAAATCTCCACTTCACCTAAATCAAGGATTGACGGGAATGCGCACCAGAACCGGTGGAAGGATAAAGAAACAAGGCAGCGGAGAACCAAACTACCTACCCTGGCATAGCAAACGACGTTTTTTTTTTAAGTCAGGAACTCGCCTTCTCTACTAGAGTTGCAGTGACTGGATGTTTTCACCGGGCAATTCGAGTATCGAAGTAAATGGCCCTAACACCTGTAAGATACGCGATCTTGTACCAAAACTGCATTTATTCGGGAATTCATTTATTCAGGAGGTTGCAAATCAACTAAGAGAGGCGGAATTGAAGAAGGAGATAGCTAAGACAAAGGGTAAACTTGATCATATCCGATGCAGGAAGAATGCGTACCGCCGCAATAATGGCCGGGTGACCAACAGTCACACCGAAATAGCGGAGGAGCTAGAGCGGAAGATAAAAACGATGAACGAAGAGCTCGAGAAGCTGCAATTCCAGATCAAAACACGGAGGGAGAGGTAGAGGTGACGACCTCTCAGAGAGAGCAAAGTTTGAGAGAATCTGTAACTTGCACATAGCCCAAATAAAAAGTTGGGAGATACAGTGGATTGAGGAGCACACTGAAAATAACTATGGGGAGCAGGTGATGAATTGAGTGCGACGGTCTACACACATACGCGGTCTGGGACGGTCTCCAGTATATATACAAAAAAGAAAAATCACATTATTAAGACCAAACTCTGGATCTTCTACCCGTAGGCTAAGTATGTTCCCAACCCTTCCCAATCGAAGCATCAGTGATCAATCGCCCTCTCCACCAAATGCAGCGTTCCTAAGAAGGGCACACAACCCACGCAACATTGGATATGTAGGCGACGCACAACTCGTTGATAATTAAACGGGGACCAGAGGCTTTCCTTCCTTCATGGCCGGGTTTTAAACAGCTGCACCCCCGAATTATGTCTGCGTGAAGCAAAAACAGACACTACTCAGATAGGGCTTTCAACTCATTAAAAGACTAACAAGATACTAAAAACAAGTCCTCCGCACTATTCGTGTATACGTTTACCCACATCAGAGGACGCCTGAATTATGAGTCACGAGATCCTGCGCGACGACTACAGCATACATGATAGTTTAACACCAGCCACAACCAGTCACCCCGGTTAAACCCAATAACAACCTTGGACAAGAGAATATGCAATACTATGAAGCATAGGTTCTTCAGATGACATGATCGGGTAGCCACAAATAACTCGAATTCGTGATGAAACAAGCTGTCGACCCCGCGTTTGGCTTGTGAAAACAGATGTGACCCAAAGTCAGAGATTTCGCGACTCCCCCCTAACAAACGTTTGAACAGTAAGCCACGTGCGTAGGTTAACCCTGAAACAAAGAATGTCATCATGATAGTATCTAATCTGATCAAAAATGTATATAGTCGACTCGGCTATATCAACCGCAGAGTCATGTCCTCCCTGGCAATATTTTAAACCCGATGGAGTACCAGCCAAGCATATACTATAATCCCTAAAACCCGCAAAAAAAAAAAAACAGAGAAAAAGAGAGGACAACTATGAACCCAATATGACCATAAACCCAGATGATGAAACCCAGAAACCCAAGTAGACAGCAACTTGTAAAAAAAAAAACCCCCAGAAAAACCCAAAACGAGGAAAATATTGTGCAGCTGACGAGCATGACCTTACTGTAAGAGCAGTCCGTGAGGTTCCCCGTGCCTCAGTCAGAGTCAGATTTCACCCATCCCTCTTCTCCCTTTTTACCTCCCCCCCTCAGCTCCTTCCCCAACATCATCGGCGCCAAGTCCAAGGGGGTATTTCTCTCCGAAAAACTCGCAAGACTCTAGTTTGGCCATCTCCACCACCTTTGCCTTCAATGCCTTACTCAGTTCACCCCTGATTCTCTTTCTCTCCTCCTCAGCTGCGATCGCCCTTTTACTAAAGTATGTTTGAATAGGATACCGATATGGGTAGACCGACTCGACTTTCAATTCGTGTAGATTCGTAAATGCCATGATCCATCCGGTCAACTCTCCGATAATATCACTTGATAGATCAACCTTCAAGCGCAGGGTCAGGGCCTTGACCAGGGGTACGAGCGCTGTACCGGGTTCTTCTTCCAACGTTTTACCGAATGGCGATTCACCGGCCTCGTATGCGACGACAAGCCCCAAAGAGTGGATCTCGTGTAAGCGATCTTTGACAGAGGCCATTGTTTTCTTGATATTCGCAAGGTCGAATGGATGTATCTCATCAACTGTGGTAGCAATGTAGACTTGCCTAAGTTTCGGTAAGAGGTCGGGTGGATAGGTCAAAAAGGCACTGAGGATCTCGCCGGGGGCGGAAAGCGAGGCGACGTGTCTAAAAGCGAGATTGGCCACCTTGGGCAGCTCCGCGGGCATGGGAGCAAAGTCGCGGATATCAAGAATGGACACCTGAAAGTGGCGCTTAACGAACTTGGCGAGGTCGCTTAGCGTGCATGTTCGGCTGCTCATAGTGAGCTGTACGAGCGAAGGGACGTGGAGATTGGAGAGGAGTGGGTCCCAGTAAACCCGGTCACCAGAAGCAGTGGTAAAGGACAAGTGGCGAAGTTGTGGTTGAAAATTGAGACATATGACTGTCCAGGCAAGGAATGGTGGAACAAGGGGTACCAATGAGCGAATGTCGAGAGTAACGACGGAGGTATTGGGGGGATAGATGTGTTCTTTTTGGTTCCTGCTAGCGATCTTGACGATCTTGTTCATACGGACTTTGGCAGCGACCTTGTATTTGCTAATGACGGGAGGTCCGTTGACGCCGAAACAGGAAAGGATGAGGAAATTATCGTGGAGGTCGCCTCCGACCATTTTTAAGAGCAGTTCCGATTCCAATATGCGGACGACATTGGCGACGCGGAATGCAGCTGAGAAGAGGGCTTGGAGCTCTTTCGACAGGCCCTTGTACCTGGATGACCTTGCCTCGGCTGTGAGTAGCGCGGGCCGCTTCTCGGCGTCGAGGTGCATCTCGGGATCGAACCGAAAGGTGAGGGTGATCATGTCGACGGAGACGAGTCTCCTGAGGATGAGGGTGAGGTTCTTGATGTTCTCCATAAAGTTCCATTTGGGAAATACGAAGACGACGGAGATGTGGCCCGTCCGGGTGAAGAACGTGGTGATGCGGAGGATGGCAAGCAGGTCATAGTCCTCTTCTCTGGTGATGTCGATGACGCCGACGGGAGAGACGTCAACGCCTCTGCGGTCGTAGTAGATGGCGAGGGAGACGCGCTGGACGCGCTCTGAGATGCGGGAGAGGCAGAGGAGCTCCCATGGTTTGAGGCGATCGAAGATGTTGCGGAGGACCTCCTCAGGCAGCCGCGCGAGAGCACCGTCCTGGGAGACGTCCCCGGGGCTCATGATAGAGCCAGAGGTCGGCTGGGGGAGGAGAGGGGCAGGGAGGGCGTGGTGGTGGCCAGCGTGAAAAAAGAGAAAAAGAGAGCAGGGACCTCGAGGCGACGGGTTACGCTCACAACACGCTCACTCAGTCCCGCCCAGTTCTCCATCCGGCCAAAATCCTGACGTGAGAACTAACATAAGTGTCTTCGTTATTCTATCATACACTACACACACAGTTCTACACTACTCTCCCCCCCTCGGCCCCGACCGACCCTCCCATGCCGCCGGTAAGCATTCCACCGCCCCCCATGAGCAGCACTGTCGCATCCCCCGGCGCTCCAATGCCCCCCTCGCCACCCCCTGCGCCCCACCCCCATCCCCCCTCCCGTGTGAACGGCAGATCCTGCGTCATCAATGGCTGCCCAGCCTCGTACGTGTAATACTGCCCCGTGCCCCTGCCACTCCTCGCCAGGAACGGACGACGGTGGAAGAGCGAAGTCGAGCGAGGGAGCAATAGGTGATTAAACCGGAAATCAAACACCGACGCAAACGTCTGACGAAACGCAACCAGGGCACACCCTGTCCCAATAATCCCACCCGCAACAACGTCATACCAGTTGTGAACTAAATTCAGTAAAATATGAGCTTCGTTCTCGCTAAGCGATGTCGACTCACATTCATCAATCGTCAGGGCTCCGGAAATCAACGTGGCCCCAAGGAGCGGCGCGAAAAACATAATCATTTTCCAATAGGCTGGATTGTGCGCGCTCATCACTTTGAGCTGGGCGTTAAAGTACAGTGCGAGATACATCAGCCCAGCCCACGCGGCCGTAGAGTGTCCGGATGGCATCGATTCGAGCGCATCGTTGATTTGCTTCCTGTCTCCGGTGCAGATACTGCGATCGTACATAAGATTCGCAAACCCATTTCCTGAGGGCCCCAATCCCTGCGTCACACGAGGCTGACATATCGCATAGAAATGGGGACGTAATCCTCCAATCAGCCACTTGACGAACACCTGGAACACAGCGGCCGTAATAAGACCTGTTGGTAACACGTTGCGATCAATCCCCATCCTGCCCCTTGGACAAACGGCATGCTTGAAATGGACAATGTACGAATAAATACATACTTTTCAGCAGGCCCATGGTCGTGGTGAGAAGATCATCCGCGCTCCTCCGCCGSGCCTGGAACAAACAGATAAAGAAGAATGGCGCGAAGAACGCTATGAGTGCAGCGGCCCATATGGGTATGATCTCCTTCCGCATGGGATAGGCAAATTGAGGATATACCACTTCACCATCCTGGAAGTACACAGGGAACGATCGGCTAGGTGCTGGGGCTAAAAAGGACAAAGCGTYAAAACCATCGGATTCACCAAGAACGTTGAAAGAGCGCCTACGTGCGAAGTATACCCCCAACCCAATGGCACCCATGAGCGCCATGGTAATGAGATCGGCCCCATGCAGCCTAAGCCAGGTTACAAMGCTGAAAGGTGCATTCGCGGCATGGGAGGCCACAGCCCTTCCATTATCGTAATTCGTTCCGCTCTGATTGTGCGTCCCTTGCATCATCTTTTCGTTTCTTGCGGCTGGGGCGTTGCTCGTCCTTCCTGGAAACGCCATGACGCTGGGGTTGAGTAGGGCTGATCAGGAGGACAGGAAGAGAGCCAAAAGTACCGGAAATCGGTGTGCTTTCTTCGACGTGCGTGGAGGGATTTGTAGTTTGTGGCAAGGTGGATCCATATTGGAGACCCCTATAATTAGATCACGAGGGTGACGTCAGGATGCTTTTCCTGTTCCCTCCTCATCCGGCCGTTGTCGGACCGTCTTTAATGGGGGCCCCTCCTCGAGGTCCAGATATAAGACGGCATGTGTAGTCAGTTCTCGAAGAACCTATGCCCTGAAGGGACTTGACTGCGGCTTCCGAGTTTTATGTATGTCTATTGTTCGAGGAGCTATTACCCTACATGACATATTGCTAGTATTTTTCCGTAAGTACTGGGGCCAAGCAGCGTCATAGTCAATGTCCATCAAAACATAAAAATAACGTGGGTACCCACTTAGAGCAACTAAGGATGTCCAACCCGTAAATGGATGGCTGCAACCCCAAGGGTCGTCCATGCGTGTTAGCTAGATCATTTGGTAATAGCCGAAATATCTGACCTTCGTTTTCCTTCCCCGGTAACTGCGTCATACTGTTCCCAGACGTAGCCTGTCCGTTCGTATTCCTGTGGGAAAAGATTTGATTATTACTCAGGTTCACAAGGTTCGCGAAACGAAGCAACCTTGACGACATTATCGATGACATTCTTGCGTAATTCGCCATAGATCTTTTTCGCCTTCTCCTGGTAGGGACCTCTTTGTGCCGCATAAGTCTGCGAGTGAAAGGTTTCATCTGTCAGCTCCTGGATGATCAGAAATTATGTTAGCCTACATTGTGCAAGGCTCGCAGGGCTAGGTAGTTCATCGGAGCCCAGATGGGTCCCCTCCAGTAATTTTCGCCTTGGCCAAACAGGTCGTGCGACTTGGATAGACTGCGCAAACCGTAAGGAGACCACAGATGCTCGGGGTCGCTCAGCATGTCGAGAATCGTGTCCAAGTGAGGTGAGTCAGGGGAAAGCAGCTCTAGGAAGAAGGGGAAGAGAGAAAGGTATCCTTTGTGGCATACGTGATATGATTCCTCTAAACAGCGGTGAGTATAGGTTGAAGAGGAATTACTTGACGTCTTACCATCCTCRTTTATATTCGCATCGCAGTACATCTGCTGCTCTTCGTCCCAATGCAGATCTAGCCATTGTGGGAAATGAGAYCACGGGTAAAGGCACCAGGGGGTGGCCACGAAACCCACCTTCAATATTGTCCAAAATGGCCTTTTCGATTTCCCTGAATGTGATTGCATCATCTTGTTCCCCGACAAATTCTGCTATCYCCCTCATAGTCCTTGTGAAGAACCCCATCCACGAAATCAAGTCCAGGTGCAACTCTCCAGCGTGAGGGGGTCCCCTAGGGTAATCGTCCATACCGCTCGTCAACACATGTGATTCAGACCTTCCGCGCCATCTATACCCTTCCGTGCGCGACCTCGCTTTCCTAGCATACTGCTTTATCTGTCCACGCTGTGTACGCCTAAACCAATCATAATGCCTCTTGAGAGGCGTGTAGATCGATTTGAGGAAGGATAAGGCRAGCGTCGGGTCGTTGAGGTATTGACTCTCAACATCGCCACGGGGGGAATCCACCGAGAAAGCARTCTGTCCCGCACCCATACCAAAATCCATTCCAAGATCTTGATCAGAAGGTTCGCGTTTCGCGGGACCCTCTTTGAGTCGTTGRATGAAAGCGGTGACGGCCATGGCCAGTGTRGGCGGATTGGCGTAGTTTGGCACCTGGGTTTGGAATTCTGGYGGAACTTTGCTCCGTGCTTCTTCGCCTAGAATCTGTTCGCGGGCTATCCAGCCATCGTCATCAATGAGATTGATCCAGGATTTCAAGATTTCAAGGCTATTCAGACCGTTAAATTGATGTCATACCACAATTTTCGAACGCACCTGAAGTCATTGTCCCAGTGGCCAATGTGGAGCAAGTGGAACCCTTCATCCCTATACAAAATCGGTCAATCACCTTCTTATGCACGAGCTTGTAGATYACACACCAATAGAAACCCCTTGGGAAGAAGCTCCGGCTTGGTGTGGCAGTCAGTAGTGCCTTGGGTTCTGTCAATCGTGCGCCCTTCTCGCCACCCTCACCATCATCATCATCTGCCGCACTGTCCTCCTCTTCGTCCCACTCATACGAGAATTTCTTGTTGACAATGGAATTTCCATAGAAATATCCGACACCACCGACCAAATTGGCGGTCACAGACCTCGAGAAYGCCTCTAACCTCTCTTGGTCTTCGGCCGGATAGTCCGCTGGGTACGGGAAAACTTTCTTGAAGCGGTTATCGTAAGCCTGAGTGAGGGCCGGGATTCCTTGGTCAAGAGTAGCGGCTGGAAATAATCTTCAGCACATTTCTCATCAATATCTCGCAGGTCACGCACAACTCAGCTTCTGCTTCGCGCTCGCGCTCTCATAGTAAACGTCGTATTGGAAGGGACCATCAAAAGATTTTTGGAACGCATAGAGATTGCTGCCTGTATAAACATCGTCTGGGAGTTGGAGAACGAGGGAAGGGTGCGGGACGCCAACTTGCGGATCCTTATAGGGCTCTATAACGTCTCTAGCTCTGTCGACCAACGCTTTGAGGATATGCTCTTAAAGGGCAAGTGAGCACCTAGAAATTTCATAGATTGACCCTACAAACCTCTAGCTTGCCAAACATCTCCAGCAAGAGTTCGTCGCCCGAGATAATGGGTCTTGTCAATCCTATCGCGGAAGGCGTCCACATGACGACCTGAAGTTACAGCTTGATTATCCGGACCTGTGGACAGAATGAGCTTTTGTTGGCACCAAGCATGCAGCCTCATACCGTCGACAATCCTAATCACAAAGTCATCCAAGTCAGGGGTATTTCCACTGAGCTTCACGGGTCCATCGATTCCCTATGATGGTACATTAGTGATAGTTTGTCGACACTGCCCACGCGACGTACATTCTCATCCTCGTCAGTCTCCAATTCTATGCCTCCCACGCCTTCCAAGCCAAAATAGAAGATGGTGGATATATGAGATGGTTTGTCTGTCGCGATGATGAGCAGACTTGGCCAATGGACGATATCGGTACACACACCTTGGTCAATGGGTTCGCCCTTGATACGCGCAGCCCAGCTTCCACCATGGTCGCCACCAGAAACTTTCAGAAACTCCGTTGTGAGTTTGACATTATTGGAGCTATCCTTGATTACTTGGACACCCCCTTGCCGTGTATCATACTCTGTCCAAGTGTAACTGTCTAATCCATCGCCCTGGTCACAAGCGTGGCGTGTATCTGATAGTCATTCATAATGAACATCAAAAGTGATATTCAGGTAACGTAAACTGACGGGTCACGGAGTTGTAGTCGTGAGTTCCAAACCACATTAGCCCAGTCATGAGCGACTGTGGAAGGCGCGGGCGCAGCCCGAAGTAGAGATTAGGTCGGTAGGGGCCCCACAAAAGCGTATCATTGACGCTCGATGAAGAAACTGCTGGCAAAAGCAGCAGTAGCAAGGCCAGATGCATGGCGTTTGCAGAGCTGGAGTGGTTTACTTGTAAGAGGTTGTTGCCGGTGGACGTGGCGGAAATACTACATCACGTGATTATACACTTCCGAGGGAACGGATCATCCACCAGGTGCGCTCAGGTCAAGCAAATAATGATTTAACTTGCTTTTAAATCCCGCTGTGTCTGTGTATAGACCCTTTGGAAATGGGCCGCCAGGGCCCCCGGACTGTTGTGGGCCATGAGCCCAGGAAAGCAGACGCCCACCCACTGCCTTATCGGGAACCCATGTGGATACTCAAATCGATGCAGCAGTGACTCGGATGCTGCATTTGTGGCGATGGAAGGTCGCCCAGCGCAGTGGACTCTGACGCGATGGCAAAAAAGATTTCGGGAATTAGAAGGAAAGGAGGTGCGGATTCTATAAAAGGGTGGTTGTGATAGTGCTGAGTGTTTGTTGACGTGTGTTGTCCGAGTCACACTTCACGGGGACTGCGCGTGTCTGGGGCTGCCAATCTTGTTCACCAACTACCAACCCCGCTACCACACCCCCTACCGTACTTACATATTTCTATCCGTCGCTTTTCACACCTTCCCTACCTCGCATAAGCCATGAGGTCCAAGTTCAAGGATGAACACCCCTTTGGTATGTCTTTGGAGGTCCAACGACTCCCGTTCATCTCGCTCATCTATCGTCTCTACAACAGAGAAACGCAAGGCTGAAGCCGAGCGTATTAGGCAGAAGTACCCAGATCGGATTCCTGTCGGTATCTTTGCCATCGTTTCTATACCCGAGCTATGCAACTCACCAAGCATGGTATGCTAGGTCATCTGCGAAAAGGCAGATAGGACAGATATCCCAACCATTGATAAGAAGAAGTATCTTGTGCCTTCCGTATGTTCCCCTCACCGGTACACGTTGTGTCCGCTACTGACTCATGTATCTAGGATTTGACTGTCGGTCAATTCGTTTATGTCATCCGGAAGCGCATCAAGCTGGCACCTGAAAAGGCCATCTTCATTTTCGTCGATGAGGTTCTTCCACCAACTGCTGCGCTCATGAGCGCCATCTACGAGGAGCACAAGTAAATAACATCACCCTATTTCTTATGGTGCAAGCCTGTTGACATCGCGACAGGGATGAGGACAACTTCCTATATGTCAGCTACTCGGGAGAGAACACTTTCGGTCAAGGCGGCTGGGTCGAGCTTCCATCGGACGCGTGAGTTTTGCTATTGCTAGGCGATATCGGGAATCACGTAGGCCTCGCTGGTTGGTAACGACAGACTTAGAGCGCGAGATTTGGGTGTCATCTGCGGTCCAGTTCTCTCATGACTCTGCAGCTCGTAGCTGGCTTCAATTCTCTCTTTTGTCGTATACACCCAATCCCTCTTCTCCCAACTCGATGGTCGTTCTTGTTAGTTTTGTATTTTATATTCCACCTCTCCCTTCAGACTTTGACACATTTGTATAACATTCCGCTGTCTCCGAGAATAACGATTGTTTGGAACTTTGGAAAGTCGACTCGAGTCCTCTTGTTGCGGCATCACAGCGCCGGGGAATCTCTCGGAGCTAAGGGCTGTTATTGTTTTCGAACACGCTTGGATCGCTGACCAATTCCATAAAGAACATTCAAGCGTGCTGTCCATCACCCAGTCGAAGCCACAGCAAAATGAATTATTTATCGGGCACCCCAGGTTTCCGTACATAAAGCGCCTATGCAGAGCCTCAAATCAAACTGGGGAAGCGCCCCTCGCTTCTTGCCCTCTCTTCTCCCGGCCATCCACCCCCTACTCCTCATTCCCGTATCCCTTGTACTATACCTCTTACTTTTTCGACGGTTGAACTGCACGAATGGCATCTGTCATGCTATTTCCGAAAATAGCTCGTGCAATGTTGTTGAGTGAGTAAATACCAAATTCAACAAGTTTTGATCAATGCCAAGTGTCTGACCCGACCTCTGGATTATCCAAAGCCATGGTCACGATTATAAATCTAGCATCGACTACCTTGATGTGCATGGCGATAATCTTTGGCAGTGGAGGACGTGAGTTTGCATTGGGACTCGGAGAGCGTCTACCGGCATCTGAAAATAGTGCCGCTCCTTGTTGCATTCTCAACACACAGGTTTCGAAGGCATTTCAATGGGTCTCAATGGTTTTGCATCCCTCCTCCCCGCCGCATACTGGCTCCATAAAATTGTCTTCATGGACGACTACCTCATTGTTCGAAGTTTAGCCACTTTTGGCACTCTCTCCCTAATCAGCTTCGGTATGCTCGGAGTCTCAAAATGGTATCCATTGTCTAACCCTTGGTTCAGCAACCCTTTTGACCCTTCTCATTCGTAATAATATGGAGGAGAGGACCGCACTGGTGAAGGACTTCGCGCTTTTAGACAACCCAGCGACAATAGCAAAAGCAGTGATTGCGTTAGCACTGCTCAACACATTCCTCTGTAGGCTTCATGGTTTTTTTATTGTTTTGCTCAGCACGGTGCTAATCATACGGCGGTGCAGCTGTTATGGGCGTGCTAGTATCCTGTATGGGATGGGTATCACAACGAGTGGAACGGGGCCGCCCAGTATACAGGAATTCGCGCGTGTTACGATGGGTCGCGGCGAGGAACAGGACGAACCAGCCCGTCTGGTCAATAGATACATCGTCGACATACCCTCGTGTTGGACTCGATATAAAGGAGCAAGGGTCTGACATCGCCTTGAGCCAGTCTCCCARCAAAAGATTCCGAAATGATGAAAGAGGTTATAGATGAAATGAAGGGAAGTGACTGAAACTACATGATTTATATCAACCTTATACGCTGTTGTATTTTGCGTTTGCTATTATTGTTCACTTACCTCGTTTCACCGACGTTAATTGGGTTGTGATTGCGATAGTGTTTGCTCCAAGCTATCCCAATCTATGTTCTCGTAAAATTCATCACCCATCCAAAGGCCCTCATAATCTTCGTCTTCGTCCCCTGTTGCCGAAGCTCCGCGGTCAGACTTGATTCCGGCGTCGTCCTTAGGGATTTGGAGATGGGTACTCGATGAGTTATCCCCTCCACCTTGTGGCCACCCCAGCTGACTCCGCAATGGTTTATCCTCGGTCGGAATTCCCTTGACCCCGGCCAAARTTACGACGTAGTCGCAAGACAYCAAGGGTCCGAAYGAATTRAAGACAACAGTCAACCTCCGGACGAGTGCAGCTTCCTTTTCCGCRCCAGAGGCSTCRAAAGTCCGATTGTCMCCCTCCTCTTGCGTCYTTTGCCGTTTCCCGGTTTCCCCTTCYTCWCCYTCTTCCTCGATATACCTCCTTCTCCCCGTTCTTGTAAGCATGACTCTMGCATTGACCTGATTYGCCCAGACCARYCCCAGGCTCGCCTCCTTCYTGTCCTCCCCATATAYACTGTGCGCCCTGTTGAACCACCTYGYTTGCTCCGCATATAGGAGCAACCCCTTCTCACTGAGTTCCGGGTCGAATGCGTAGTTATCGAATACGTCCACTACTTCGTTGAGGATGAGAACAGCAATTTTATACCGATTGGCCAGGTGGTGCAGATGGGCCGAAATCTGGTTCAAATGTTGGGAACGCTCCACCAGCTTCGTAGCAGAGGATGTCTCAAACGAATGRAAAAGCTCCGCAAGTGCGTCGATGATAAGAAGTTTTACTTGTTTGCGGGAGGGGGACTTGGCCATCGTTTCGATGAACGCCGGGAGCTGGTTTTCGAGGACGTTTAAGAGTATAGGTACTGTCGGAGTAGACAGCGTGTGGACTTCCTCTAGTGACGCGGCGAGCTTGCGYGTTTGTTGTATTTGCAACAGCCGTGGGGTTTGGAGTCTCGCCGAGGTAGTGAGATAGCAAGCGGAACCTCCTAGGCCGCGTTCTGCTGGAGGGAGTTGGACATATAGCGATGCTTGGAGCGCAAATTGAGTTTTCCCTGCAGCACTGTCGATGTACATCTTAATACGACCGATCGTGGACACGCTAAACCAGGTCGAAAACTCGTACCTCTCACCGACGATCTCCCAAACCATACCAGGTCTCAATCCGCCCCCAAGAGCGTCGTCCAATACGCTGTCCCCAATAGAGAATGTCTCTTCTCCGTCCGTCTGTACGTCCTCTAATTTCTGAAGACAGAAAGTCGAGCGTTCCTGATCATCGCAAACGGCTTGAACCAGCTGTGTGACCTCGGAAATGGATATTCTGCCCCTCCTCGCGAGATCTTGTAAGGGGGTGAGTATGAGATCAGCTACTGTAATGATGTTGCCTAAGCAGGTTCTCAGTAACGCGAGCCTTTGGACGAATATAAACGACTACATTTCCGGAGGATAGATTTTTGGCCATCAGTTAATTTAGGCAGAGTGGATAACAAAACTTTATCCATTACATATCTCCTATGCCCTACGTTAATGCTCGTCGCTTGACTATGTTGAGTGGCACTTACGCTCGGTCCAATGTTCCTTCAGGCTTTCATTATAACGGAGGAATAAGTGTGGAACCGATATATGGGGCTTACATCACCCTGTTGTGACAGTCGCTTATGATTCGAACGAATCCATAACTTCACCAAATCTAAGCAATACACGGTGAAGGGAAACAAGTTTCGAAAGTAAAATTTATAACAAGGTAGCGCAAAGCCACCGCTAATAAACATGAACCATCCCAGCCAAACGGAAAAGAAGAGTAGACGAGTCGCTAGTATGTATACAAGAATCACGGCCGCCGTACTTGATTATCAGAGGTCCTCCTGAGCAATCCCCCAACCACATTCGTGACGGTGTCCGTCAACTGTCTCTGCTGTGACTGAGTATGTTTAACATAGAACAATCGTACGTTTGTTGCATTCCATATGCCCAGCGGCGACATGCCACGAACGTAAATCTCGCCCCAGATGAGTGAGGTTAGCCACACGATGGACGCATCAGACCACTGCGATGCGCTAAGCAGCTAGACACGTGGAGTAGTGCTACTGGGGACTCACGACAAAGGGTCGGGCGACGATCGGTGGTGGCGGCGGAAGGACATGTTCCAATGTCACGCTAGATAAGAAATCGATGGCTGCAGTGGTTGATGCGGCTTTTCGCGATGCCTGTATCTGCTGTATCTTGGGCAATAACTCCGAAATCACTAGTAATACACAATCTAGGGGCAGTCTGTGGAAGACATTAGAGGAGCTCTCAGCGGGAAGACTCGGGGGAAGCGTATCTTACCCTTGCTGCCACGAGGTCACCTACCGAGGCGGGAGGGAGTAGGATCAATACCAAACGTCGAGAACAAATGAAAGCAACATACCCATTCCTGAGTAGGTACAAATCCATTCCTTCCAACGGAAGCTGCAGAGACTCCGACGCTCTCCACGGAAAGGGAGCGGCGTTCCCTCATCTTCCCCCTTGCCTTCCCTGACCTTTGGCTGGGAGAACCGGGAATAGGTTCCTCGTCGGGGGGGCCAACAGACTCGCCATCTGCAGGAGCGCCATTGTCAGCCACATATCCACCCTCCTCGTCGAGGAGACGGGACTTTTCTGCCCCCGGGTCACTCGAGTTTTCGCTGTCTCCAGACTCTTGGGTTTTGGGATTATCCTCTGGCTTCCTAACCTGTTCCTCTTTGAGCGCCTGTATCCGTTTCACTTCACGAAGTCCGTGAGCGAGCGTGAAGGTCCCGAGGTCTTCGAAGGCCTTATGGGAAGACAAAATGGCATATATCAAGCTAGGATTGTCGGCGAGATTGTGGAAAATGACCGAGTTGAATACCTCCAACCTGTTCGAGTGATCTAAAAAATTATTCCGGTAAAAGAAACGCGAATGCTTACATAAAAAAAAGTAGACGTGGATGGCCTTCGTCGGATAGCAGAAACACGGGGTTTGAGAACGACGTGAACAGCTGAACGAGACGTGTCGACGCTGTCACACTCAGATTCTTGAAATAAGGGGACGCATTCGAGAGGGCAATAACGAGGGCGGGATACAACGAGTTGAGATTTCCACTTGTTGTGGTGACCATGGAGTAGACCGTCTAGGAATGCTAGTTAAGTTGAGCACGGGAAATATCGGATGTGACACACCTGTACCAAGAAGTCGGCCATCGTTCCCCCGGCGGTAAATTTAGCTGGAACATGGCCCTTGACTGGGCCCGATAGCTTCACTCCGAAAGCTTTCTCCGCTGACAACGTTTGTACAATATATGACAGGGCTCGACACAAGCCATGTTGCTCTGAGTGCAATGTGAGCTCAATCAAATGCACGTCAGATGATAGTCTTACGTGGTTTATCTTTGATTTCCAAAGTGTAAGAAAGAAGATAGGCGAGCAAAACCATTGATTTATCCGAATCTAACAAATAAAGTCTAAATTTCTGATCAAAGGAGGAAGCGTCAGCAAACACGGTTACTCGCAATCTTTTGAGTTACCTTGTTAAGTTCAATGACTTTCCAACATAATATAACTAGAGCGTATCAGTATATAGCTACATTTCAGCCAGAACAACCTGCACGCACTAGTCTCATTGATATGAGGAATAGCCTTTCGAGCGCCCGGCAGGACATTGTTGATGGCAGCCATCTGCTGTTCGAAAATGCCTATGATGCCGTCAATGATGAAATCGAAATCTTTTGTTCTATGCTGTGGGGATATTCATTAAGAGTAGAAGATACATGTAGGCATCTCACGAACCAATTTCATGAGGAAGTACCGGAAAGCATTGGTTCGTGCCGTCGGCACACTGTTTTGGGTATCTCCCGATCCAGTGGTTGCGTCCCGTGCCGACCCGCTCTGGAAGTCAAGCAAGACGCAGAGTATCTGCAGGCACATGCCAACAAGATTGGTTCTAGGGTCATCTCCTTTGAAGACAAGATGGTTATAAGGGAGTTTGCCCGCCATACTACCAATTCCGGTTTCTTGAGCCGTGGTAGAATTCATGACGGTATTCAAAAGAGAACATAGGAGGGTCAGGATATCACGTCGCGGAGTCTTCTGAACTAGGTGCAACGAGTAAAACGACGGTTGTGAGAATAGTGAGCTGGGAGGGACGTAAACTTGACGAGACAGTAACACAAGTAGTAGTCGTAGAACCTCGATTCTGTTGTTATCGTACGCATGGCTTGGCCCCGGGTCGACGGTTGACCCAACTCCCTTCTCCCTAGAAACGCCATTGAGTGTGGTCTAGAAACGCTAGCGCAGCACTGACCAGATGACATAGTTGATCTTATGGTGATCAACCTGAAGTTTTATGGGAAGGGTGAAGCCGCAGCAAAACAGTAAATCGAAGATAGATTTGTACAAGCGCTCCCCTAATGACGGTAGTTGTTTCGACCGTTTCTGCTGTTTCGGTCCAGGCGTCGAGGACTGAGATGGTGCCTCGTGCTCGCTGTCGTCTTCGTCCTCGATAACGAATTGTGCTGGCCCTTGTTCTTCAAGGTCAAGTCCACCCTCTTCTTCATCCACCTCTCCCTTCTTCCATAGTAGCTCTAATTCAAACGCATTCGATTCACCCTCTACTTCGAAGATCACTGGTAGTACGCGTTGCAGTACTCGCAAACAATTAAGCACCTCTTTGGTGGTATTGCGTTCGCTGGACCCACTTCCAGCTTTCATTATGGAGGACGCCAATGCTGTTACTGAGGAAGTCGATGCCGAAGGGAACGTATGGTCGGTTATGAGGTTGAATAAACGAGACGTCACGACTCGAATAAGAGTAGCCACATTCTCTGGTGCTTCGAGCAGCGCACGCCTAACTGAGGATGGTCATCACAGCAATATTCTGCGCACAATGGAGTAACACACCATAATGGGGAGTTATGAGAGAGAAGACATCTGAAGCCGAATCGAAGAGGACGAAATACTATGAGGATAGGTCAGTTTCTCTTGCTAATCACAGCTCTTTTGTAGAAGCTCGCACCTGCTCCCAGTAACTGTCAGAAGCTGGGATATTCTAAATAAACACAGAAGATGAGAGAACATGGGCGGTTCCTGAAAAGTTGCTGCGTACCCGAACGGTGGCTAGTTTCAGGATACCAGTTGGCTGAGTGGGGAATGCAAGCTTTGCTTCATCGCCAAGAAGGCCGAAAGGAGCGCTAAACTTCTGTGGGATCCTTGAAAACATGAAGAATCATTAATGAGGAGAGAGGACTGAGATGACGGGTGTGCTGTGATCAAATTGACCGCCCGGTTTGGTGATCTTGTCACCGCTGACCAAACATGTAACAGAACAATGTGGTAGCGATGTCGACGAGCTCGCCATCTTTGCTTGATAATCTTCTTTACTCCCAGTAGGTCCTACCAAGCCCCCACCCACCTCCGTCCTTCGTAGCTCATTTCAGTTAGGATGCCGCACCTTCTGTTACCTGTCGACCTCTATCTTCCCATCTTGGATCACATAAAAGACAAGAATGATTTACTCTCTCTCTGTCATGTTTCAAGCGATTGGCACGCGTCGGCAAGCCTGAAGTTATACAGCTGTGTTGAAGGCCTCGACAGGCAAATAAAGCGACAGTCTCGTTTCTTCCGCACAATGTGCCAGAGTCCCCACCTTGCTTTACTAGTCAAAGAGTGCAACATGGAATTTCTTCACCCCTTGCCTCAAGAGCCCAAAGAATGGGACCTCATACGCACAGCACTACGTGCGATGAAGCACCTGCAAGTTCTCACAATACGGGCCATTAACACTCACGACATCGCATTATTGATGGCGGATTGTCCCTTCCGATTACGCCGTCTTCGCTGGAGATCCCTTGGAGGCAGTGAAAAAAGCGTCCTACACGTCCTCTCCCAACAAATTGATCTGGTGGAGCTGGATCTCATGTTCAACCAATCTACAATGCTTTCGTCTACCATACCTGCCTCGACATGTCCCAATCTCACGACACTGTGCGGCAGTAGAGCAACGATGGAGGCGTTCCTACCTAATCACCGTATCACGACACTTGAGTGGTCACCAGAATTCGACGAATCTGATGAACCTCTGTACGACCTCCACGAATCATTCTGTCACTTACGCGTTCTATGCCTTGATGGGAAGTGGTTCAGGCCTCGACTTCACTCCATAGTACCTCACCTTCGTTCCCTGGAAGTCCTGAGACTAACCCATGTCTGGGTAGGTTACTACAGCTCCACTTCTGTCTCTTAGAAACTGAATGCAGTCAGCCGGACGAAAAAAGCTGTATTGGCATCTTAACAAAATTACGATACCTCGTCCTGAGTAGGCACACCATGATACAGCCCAGGAGTTCCATGGTGGACTCTTTTTTTTCTTCAAACCCCACCCTCGAAGTCATCTTCATTCAATTACCATTCTATGACGGCAAGGACTTGGGGCTCTACCAGCAGTGGCTACGTTCCACGCCAAATCACCCTGTTGTCTCCCGTGGGGAGGTCTTGAAGTGGACCTCGGCCACACCCGGGAAGCTTTGGGACTAAGCATAGGTATAATTGTTTGCACATAAGTCCTACCGAACAATCAACAAGTAGAGCTATCATTCGTAGGCAACTATGTTTTGATTAGAATCCATGATTTTAGATCAGGAGCACTGCAAGGCCAGCAGCAGCGAAATACGGGCTCATTTGCGCAACTGTCTTCAATGCCGAGTTCGATGTGCTGTCAGCTAGCGGGCCTGTTGCCATAGCAGACAACCCAGTCAAGATGGGGCTCCCACCGGGAGGGTCGAGCTCCTGTGATCAGAAATGATCAGATCACCAAGTACTAGCTCCCCAGGGGTTTATACGCACAGGGATTTCTTTTGAGCCAATCGCCATAGCCGCTGCCAGGAAAGCAGCATGTGTGTTGGTACCGTTGGTTGGAGCATTGATACTGCCGACCATGCCCAATCCGCAATGCGTGATCTGTGTGTTTCATCACATCAGCTAAGGGTGTCAGCCATGCTTAGGCCGACCGTGACCGACCTGTTTGCAATGGAACCAAATAGCTGTTCAAAAGTTTTGATTAGGAATTTCACATTACGGCATGCAAATGAGTACGAACGCTTAGTATCGGTGATGTTGAGCGTGAATGTCTTGGAATTCTGCAATCTCGAGTCAAAGCCCGCAGGGTTGCTGCCGTTCGCAGCGAGGTAGGTGCATGGATTCGCAAATGATGACTGCGTTACGGAGTGGGGAAACGCTCCGCTGCAGTCGAATGATTGTAAGGCTGTTTGATGACGAGCGGGCGGGGGCCGGACGAACGTACCCAGGGATATAGAAAGTGACAAGATCGCCAACGTTGGCGGTGACGTTGGAGGGGTTAAACACAAAATTCCCATTGGGAGCCACATCAATCTATGAGATTTTCGGTTAAGTCAAAGAGCAAAGGGCTTGAAGGAGAGAAGGGGGGGGGGGGGGGGTTGTTTGTATAATCACATTAATGTGTCCAGGAGTGCTTGGTGGTGCAGACTGGGCAGCCGCAGGGGCAGCGGACGTTGCGGCGGGCGCACCACCACCACCATAATCTTGGCCAACAGCCAGCTGTACAAGCACCAAGCTAGTCAGAGCCTTGAAGAACATGGTGGGATAGGAAGTGAAAGGGACGATGGTCTGATATGTGGCAACTCGTAGCCGGAGCGGTATTTATCCTGCCGTGTGATAGAAGGACTGTCAAGGCAACTGCGGAGAACAAATGGAATTCTCTCTGCGAACGCCAAACCCAAGTTAAGAGTGAAATTCACCTAAAGGACTATGTATTTCCCATGGACATGGAAACAAATGTATCAATGTGCTGGTGTGTGGATCTCAGATGGTTCTTGATTGTCCTATTCTTAGCACGCGATTTTGATGGCGGAGTTTGAGCAAGTTGTGCCTCAAGAAAGTCAATCACGGGATGCTCTGAGCGGCCTGCCATTGGCCGGGCAACAGCACGGGTGTGATAGATTCGCATGTGTTCGTGGGCATTGATCGAGGTTGGCTCGACGGGAATCTGGAAGCTGAGCTTGCTACTATGCCCTCGGAAGTCAGGTCCTTATTCAAATGCTCACTCGGAACGAATTCTGTGCTTCTGTTCTTGTGCAAGGATCCCGCAGACACAAAAAGCACGGGGAAAACTCAAGGCTTCGCTGTGGGGTGCTGGCAAATTCCATTCTTGAAGCTACTGATGTGCCAGCCGAACTCTATGGGTTTAATATTCAGATGAGGCATACGCGTAATTGTGGACAGAGAACTGTGGGGGAAGGAGATTTAAAGGTTCGGCAAATGATGCATCTGATGTGGTTGTGGTGTCTATCATTCAGACGCGTCGCAACGCTCAGATTCTAAGTCCATTCAATAGGTTCGCCTATCGAAACCATCCGGTCACGTGATGCTTTCTGTTGATGGTTCGTGTAGTACGCGCCTGGAAATCCTTCAGATACGCTTGACCATGTCAATTGATATGCAGGAAACCATGTAAGCATTTATCTAAATAATCAAAATGGAATAATCATTAATGCAAGTAATTGTTTAGCAAAGCCATTCGCGATATGCGCCCTATCATCGATCCTGAAGAGGATTATCTAACAATTGTCGCCGCTGAAGGGAAATTCGCTGCCTCAGAAGCTAAGAGAAAGAAAGAGCTTGAGGAGGCCCATGCGAAACTTAAGGGTGCGCTTTGTTATTGATAGTTTACGCTTCCGTCGCGTTTCTCATTTTCCTCATTCGATAGCCCTCTCCAAAGTCTTGGAGTCCGCTCGTGTGTCGTCCACCCGTCCAGCATCTGTACCATCGGCCGAAGAGCACGCCGCCACCCTGAATCAATATGATAGCACGAAGTTCTCGTTGATGAAGGCTATAGGTGACATGCAGAGCGAGATTGGAAGCAAAGAAGCGGAATTGGCGGCTCTTAAGGAAGAAGCGAGGAGGCTAGAGGAGTATGACCCTGCGGCCGAGCATGAGAAGGAGTTGGATGGTTCTGTGTAAGTAACTCTTGCTTTTCTGCCGATACCGTGCCAACATTGGAGCCTTAGGTTACGACTGTCGGTATACAAGGCCCTAGGTTTTGAACCTGTTCCTGACAAGGATGGAAACATCACAAAGATGCTCGTTAGTAAGTGCTACATGTGCCCCTGTCTTCTGGCATGTAACTGATATCCTGTCGGAATAGGGTCTCAGTCTGGTGACATCCATGTCRTGGACCTCTCGACAGGACAGTCAGATTTTGACCGCACACAAGAGCTCTGGCGTCTTGCCAGTTCTTGATCATGCCATCAACTAGATTCTATCCTCTATTTTCCAGGCGCGAGGTCCACTAGTTGGAATCTGTACCAGAGGTTTTGTGCGGAGCGTGTTTCAGACGTGTTGCATTAGAACTGGCTGATATCTCAGCCGCCGCGTGCTGATACTAGGCTTTGGGACGCCCCCTAACATCGGCACTCCAAAATCCAAGCGTAAGCGGAGGGGTCACCAGGGGACAGGTTTGGTTGCTCGATGCTCGTCTATGTGTGTTGCAGTAGTGTCTTTGGGTGTGCACATTGAAATATATCTTCGTACCCATGGTGCAATCCGTCGTCAACACCCCAATACCCGTGAAAGACATCCCAATTAGATAATCGAACTTGTTGCTCATATCAACGATGCACCGACGGGGCGCAGGCCTCGCCGCCTTTGACAGACAAGAACAATCCAAACGATCCTACGCCAAACTCTCCTCCACTATCTCCCAATCTCAAATCGAACACCTCCATTCCCAACTCTCCCAGTTCCGCACCGCCCTCGCCCACTTTGCGTCTACACACCGTGACTCCATCAAGAGCGATCCGTCCTTCCGACATGCCTTTCAACAGATGTGTTCCTCCATCGGCGTGGATCCGCTAGCTGGTCCGAGGAAAGGAGGGTGGTGGGCAGAGATGCTTGGCATGGGCGATTGGCAGTACGAACTTGGTGTTCAGATTGTCGATGTCTGTGTAAGCACGAGGGATAGGAATGGCGGCCTTATAGAGATGTCCGAGCTCATTCGACTGGTAACCAAGCTTCGGGGGGTCAATAGTGGAGAAATTACAGCGGACGACATTATGCGCAGTATAAGGACCCTACAGCCGCTTGGTGCTGGATACCAAGTCGTCGAAATTGGAGGCAAAAAGATGGTCCGGAGTGTAGTCAAGGAGCTAGACGATGACCAGGCTGTGATCCTTGCGGTAGCACAAGAGCATGGTGGACGTGTAGTAGAAGATCTACTAGTTCAGAGGAAAGGGTGGACAAACGATCGGGCGAGGGCTGCCCTGGAGAACATGCTCCTACGGGACGGCTTATGCTGGCTAGACGAACAAGACGAACATTGCGGAAGGGCGTATTGGGTACTATCCGCAATGCGATGGGATGTCTGATGATTCTGGACCTGGAGGAGGCTCGATGGATGGGCCGCAGCATCCCAAAACTCATCTATACTATTCTACAGAATACAAGTGGTCATCATTCTCCTTGTGAGTCGATGGTGCTCAGGCTTTTACTGGGTTCTGGGGTAGAGGACATCGCTTCCACTGCGCTGGAAAGGGGAGGCTGGGTTCCTTTGGGGGAGGATTTTATTAGCACGCATATGAAGTGCAAGCGGCGGGCTCACCTTCGACCATCTCTTCTCCACCAGTCATCATTCCATCTACAGCAAAGCCCACACACTTGACTTCCAAAGTCCTCACATTAATCAACACGAGGGTTCCGCTCTTCGCAAAGCTTGGCACAAGCACAACCCGACTCCGGATCTTCACCCCGCCAGGCATTTCCTCCGTAACCAGCTTCGTCCCAAAGAGTGGCTGTCCACCGACGATACACACATGCGGTGTTTCCTTCAATATAAAGGGGTCCGCAGTAAAATACGGGTGGCACCAGAGTGTATCTGGTGCTGTTGGCGCCATATGTCTCCATTTTAGCGTATTTTCTAGCATCGAGAGTCTGGTGACGGGTGGCGAGGGAAGGTATTTGAAGATATCATCCAGGGGTTGTCCTGAGTTGACCAATATTGTTCGTTTGCAATCAGGCTGAGAAGTGGAGGCAATATTAATGTATGTAGGGTTGGTCTCTGGATAAAATGTCGAAAATTTGGTTGAAGCGTCGCCGAACATTGCTTTTGGGAATGGCTGTTGAGGCATAATGATCCCCGAGGGGTCTCCTGGGCCGGGCAAGATGTGAATGGGCATCACACGAGCAATGTCAAGCAAATGTGCCGAGAGATCGTAGATCGGATTCGGCACAAATGTCGTTGGATCATATCCATGCTTTTTCTGAACAACTCCAGGTTAGCATTATTGATGAGTTGGTGAAAGGGCAGAAAATTTACAGCTTTTCTTTCTGCATATGACGGAGGCTCAGTCCTGTCTGCAAGCGCTCCAGGAGCCAACGAGTTCCCGGCGATGATCAATCTTGAAATGCTTGCCGCACCCAGTTGATCATCTTCCCCGCCCTCTTCGCCAGTAAGGTATTCAGCCAACATTTGCAACTGCGCATCTGTCGGTGAAGAGGACCCAATCTCTAGTCCCGAAACGACACCTATCCACTCATCCCCAGTGGATAAACCTACGCCGTCTGTGCATGAGTGCACTGGCCAATAGGTGAGGTACATAAATCATAGACGCACCATCTGCACCCACGTCCATGCCATCCTGCGACTCTCTTTTTGCCTCGTCTCCAAATGCCTGTGGTGCCAGACCTGCAAAACAAATATCCACGACCTCGAAATCACCACCCGGGGTCTCAGCCCCTAGTGCCCCAATGATAACCCCTGTCACCAAATTTTTCCCTTTCAACACATCCCCGACCAACCCTATACGACCAGACTCGTCCTCAAGCATAACACCATCACTTTCGGAATAGAATTTCTTCAGTGGGGGAGGAGGGGGTATTGAATGCTGCAATGTTCATACATATATTAAAGTGRGTGGRTTGCATGGAAAAGTGAATAGACCCATGGACATACATCTCGGGCGAGGTCCTCCATAACGTTKGGTTTCAGAGGCATCTCCATGTACACTGTTCCGATGATGTAGCACAGCTGTCCTTTCACAACGTCCAACACCCGGGGAACCAAGACCGGTTTGCTCGCAATACTCTTCCATCGGGCATGTGCCCTTTCCTCGACGAATTGGCGCAGGAGGCGCAGACGAACGAAATATATGTTTGCATACTGGTGTTTGTATGATTTGTTGGCCTTGGTGATGAGGAACGAAGGGGTCAGTTGGGATGGAGGGAGAAGGGTGGTGGATGCTCTTGAAGCTTGTATTGCTTTGCTGTTGATAGCAGGGATTCCTGGGTCAACATACAAATGAATGTACCGTTCTGGAAAACTGCCCTTACATTTCCTGCATTGACGCCATGAGGACAGGCAAAGCAAGGTCGTGATCATAATCATTAGCGAGGGCGCGCTCGCGTAGTTTGGCTTTGTTGACGTGTGTGCTTTTCTTGGGTCTCGGTACTCTTATCTGCTAAATATACACATCCTACATAACCAAGTCCGTACCAAACCCAGTGTTTGCAGGAGCACCATCCTGATGGCCTCCTTTTACCCCGACGTTGTCCTGCCGCCCACCTATGACTCGGCCCTAGTAGTCGCAACTTGATGGACAATCAACAGGGAAGCAAATGACTTTGTCAACCGAATGAGTTAGAAAAGCCCTCGCGTTAAAGTGATCCAGAATACCTGGCATAAGACCGCAATGGATATGATGACCTCCCCAGCGAGTTGCTCGCTTGCGACTCCAAGAGTTCCGACTATTGCGATGGGAATGTTGATTGCAGCGGACTGCATGAATATTCCCAAAAGACGGTGATGTCGTGCTGTTGCTGCCTTGCTACCCAAGCATATTCTCACCATACGCCTGTGTAAAAGCAAGCGAGATGCAATGTAACAGGTTGCAAAGATGTCCAGGATGATGTGGCTCGCTAGAGACACAACAAAGAGTGTTGTCCATATGTCAGGCTGGAGCGAGCTAAAAAGGAGCSCTCCTCCAGTGATCCCTGCCACTTTATTCCAGTTTATTTTCCTAATCGTGACTCGAAATGTGTCCAGGTCTTACCCATAATAACTGCCCATAAGCAGAGTGGTATTATCCARCAGACCCTCCATAATWTCGATGTCCCAGCTTCAAACGCTTTTTGGACCATATAACATCGCCATACCTTAGGATGKGTGTGAGACTGCTGTGTGATTACCGTTGCACGAACTTACTCACAAGAATCCCGTCATTCAGACACCCAATGAAGGTCTGTGTCAGAATGACTGCATATTCGACGCCGTCTGCTGACAGGGGCTGCAGACTTGGATCATCCGCGTGTATGATCTTGAGGACATCRTCAGAGACAGTCAATGCCTTCCGGAGCACATCCATTGAATATTCTATCACGAGAGTGGTATTTGCCAGCAGAAGTGTGCAAGTATATATCTGTAAGAGCCTTTGTCGTTTCGGATATGCCGCCTCCTTGCCCGGGGACAAGAAGAAGAGACAACGAATACCGATAGTGATGAGCCCACCACAAAGTGCGGCAATGATCATTCCACCAAATCCTATGAGATCCTTTGCGCCTAAGAAGCAGTTGGCCTGTGTTTCCCTGCTGATATAGCATGACTGAAATCCCATTCTTGAGACTGGACAGGGGAGAGGATAAAGTACTGAGTACTGAGGACTAATTGAACTATCGAGTTTGCATCGTTGTGCATACTATATACAGAAGACAGAAAGCAACGATCTGTTGGAAACCGTACAAGAAATATTTGAGTTCGGTCAATCTCGCCTTTGTGAAGAAAGAACCTCGCCCCGGCTCTTACCAATACAGTCTCGGCGTCTCCATCAAATGTATTGCTCACTGCAACTTGGATCAGCACGTAAGAAGGCGACGAGCAGATAGGATGTGTGCCCGAAAAGTCCCCTAAGTGATGCTTGAGGCTGACTTGGTGAAGCTTCAACCTTTTTCGGACATGATCTCTTCGCTTCCTGGGTGTGCAATGAGCTTCCTCGAAGCATTAAACCATCACCTCACCCGTCACCTTCTATCCCGAACAACGTCACTGATCCAGGGAAATACTTGCGGGTGATCTCAGCGTTAACGATATTTCGGTTCAAGCTCCGTTGTTGACAGGAGTACATCATACATGCTGGCGGGCATGATGCGGAATCCCTTCTTCTCTTCCACGGCCGCCGGGGTATATAAGGAGCCGTTCTTTCCTATGAAAGAGCACTGTTGATGGACATACTACCTCGCATCGGGGACTTCGGGGGCCATCTCTCAACCCCTGGTAATTCGGACTACGAAGCCTCGATCTCACGGTGGGCCATAAACGCTCAGCGTCGGGCAAAAGTCGTGGCTTTCCCAAAGAATGCTCGGGACGTTTCGGTGCTACTTGTATATGCACAGGCCGATAATCTCAAAATAGCTGTTCGTGGTGGGGGCCATAGTACTGCGGGTGCATCATCAATTGAAGATGGAATGGTCGTCGACCTTTCCAGATTTATGAACGGAGTGCGAGTGGATGTTGAGCGGAAGTTGGCTTACGTTGGTGGGGGCGCTGTCTGGAAGGATGTTGACCGTGCAGCTATTGAACACGGGCTGGCGACAGTTGGCGGAACTGTTAACCACGTGAGTCACTAGGTTCAGATTATTGCGAAAATGTTCGAGGCTAATTTTATTATCCAGACCGGGGTTGGGGGGTAAATTTATTGTAACAGTTGACTTGGATCAGGGGCTAACAGATCCCGACCAGGCTAACACTAGGTGGTGGGTTCGGTTGGCTTAGTGGACGGCACGGTCTCGCTATTGATAACCTTGTTCAAGTATGGTTGGTTATCAATGATGAGCTTACGGGTCTATGCTAATTTTTGTTTTGCGACACAGGTTACGGTCGTCACTGCGGATGGTGCCATCCACACCGCAAGCGATTGCGTAAACTCTGATCTCTTCTGGGGTATTCGGGGTGCTGGGAGCAATTTTGGCGTTGTGACAGAATTTGTTTTCAAGCTCCATAAACAACGCCGGAGGGTCTATGCCGGACACATCGTTTTCCCCGCGCAAGCTCTGGATGATCTGGTCACATTTACGAATTCTTGGTACCCTAAAGCTTCTGATAGTGAGGGGATGTTGTACCTTCTGGGGAGGACGGATTTGGAGAGAATATGGCAACCGGTATGGGAGGTTTCTGGTATTGCTGTGCGTGTTGCTGAAATAGCTATTTGGTGACATGTGTAGCCCACCATTCGGGTCATCCTGTTTTACAATGGATCTGAGGAGGAGGGTCGTCAGAAATTTAAAACCCTGTTTAACCTGAGTAAACTCGGTCCCAACCCTTGAGCCTTGGTGTAATTTGCTCACCGCTACCCTAGGGCCTCTTGCAGATCACACTAAGGAGATCCCTTTTGAAGATCTAAACGCACTGCAGGTAAGCCATTTGTCGATTGAACCAGAAGCACCACTTGGCTTATGATCCCCGCAGAATCCTCACGTTGAACATGGGATGGGCCGCCTGATAAAAGGGTTCCAACAGATCAAGTCCGATGTATCTTCTATCCGTGAGGCTTTTGAACATACTATCAGGTGTTCCACCAATGATATGTATGCTATGTTTACTCTTGAGTTTTACCCCGGTGACGGGGTATCGAGTAAAACAAAAGATTCGACGGCTTTTGTCCGAGGAGCTTTTTCAAATGGCTTTGCAATCATTTCGTGGAAAGAAGACTCACCACAAAGACGCGCGCGCGCTCGCACTCTGGCACGTGAGCTTGCAGATACAATGATGGAAGGACAGAAGCAGTTTTCGAAATATATTGGTACTGCGTACGGAAACTATGGTATGTTTCTTGCGTTGGTTCATTCATAAAAATGCTAGGCTGAGATTCCATTCAGAGCAAGATGGTTCTGAGGAGGATATTCCAAGAGTAAAGAGTCGGGCAGAGATTCTGTTTGGAAGACATTATTCGCGTCTTCAGCAGCTGAAGAAGGAGTATGACCCCGACAATGTATTTCACCGTTGGTTTCCCATTGTCCCTGCTGAGTAGCAGGCTATATCGTAGATACCCGTGCAGGCGGCCAGCTGCCAAGCGCGATATTTAATTTAGAGGCTAGAAACAAACACTCCCGAATGAGGTATTCTCATGTTACTTGGTCCTCTCCTTCCAACACCGCAATGGGTGGACCAAATCTCGAAGTGTTCAAGTTTTCTCTCTATCTTTTCGTTCCCATTGCCGCCCTCGTCCATTTTGGTGATCCGGAATGGTACAGGAAGCACGTAGTCCCTGTACGCCATACCACGCTCGGAAGCAGCCTGCCCGTTAACCTGACTTTCTTTCAGTATAGGGATAGGCTATTCCCGCCTTCAGATCGCACAACCCAGGTATTGCCAATTGAAAATCTTACTATCAGAAACTTAAAGGCTGCCCAGCGGATTCCAACGGAACATGCTGCCATTAGGGAGGAGCTCGCGAGGATCAAGGCAGAGAGGTTGGCACGGAGGGCTGCCAGAGAAGCGGAAGAAAACAAGTCATAAGCACAAGTTCGTAGGTACGAGTCTGTTGCACGGCAGCAATGTGTATTTTCGTTGAATTGCAACAGGGCTTCTTCTATCAAGTGTCTCATATACCTGTAGTCTGTCGCGGTTCTACGGTTTCAACTTTGCGCCACAGCTAACTATTTGGGGACATGTAACAACTCTCCATTATCGCATTGGACCTGCCAGTTGGGTCCAAGACCTAGGTCCTCGTCAACCATTCTTCGGAACTCTGCTACGTCTGAGAGTGAAATCTTGAAGCCTCCGCAAACAATAAATACAACACAACGCAGTGCTGGTTCAGAGGGAATTATCCTGTCGAAGAGAGCGGGATGATAGGCTGGCACGAGGGTTGTTGAACAAGCTAACTCGACGAGCATCTTCTGGTCGTCTTCCATTATCGAGTTAGTTTCTAAGTGTCGTCCCAGCTGGGTTACTCACCGGCAAATTTCAGTAGTGCCCTCATGCTCATTTCATCCGGGACACTGTAGGAGCGAACTCCCCCACGCCTATTTAATGCCATCCGTAATACTTCGGCAGCCGGTTGAGATGCTCCAAGTGATCCGGACGCCCTTGAGGAAAAACTATGAAAGTGAGCCATATCCACGTCAAATTTAGCATCGTGTATGAGTTCGACATTGGGAGGCAGGCTCTTCGTCTGATTGTTAAAACCATCCTCATTCATTGTTATCGAGCGGTAGAAGCAATCCGACCCGATGGTCTCGAGCGTCACAATTGGCACTTGAACAACAGGCGCGTGAGTTCGTTTTCTGAAGATGCGACAATTTCACTCACCGTCATCCCAGCCTATTTCCTCGCAGCCGAGAATTATACCACCCAACAGCCCTCCTCCACCCACACTGCAGAAGATGGCGTCAGGCTTTCGTTGTAGCTGATCACGTATCTCCAGCATCATTGAACTGTGGCCTTTCCAAAGCAGATGGTGTTCATAGGCAGGTACCATAACCCTAAAGAAAGAATATTACGTCAAACATTAACACTTTCTAGATCACGACCCACGCATTTGAGTCTGACGCAACTACTCGCTTTGCAGCACCCAACGCCTCGGCGTAGAAACGACCGATGACGACGACTTCGGCGTTCTCCCGCCTTAATAAATCAAGTGTGCTTTGCGTTACACCCTCTGGGATGAATACGGTGCATTTGACCTCTAGAATACGCGCAGCGCATGCTGCCGCAAGTCCCGCATTGCCTCCTGAGGCCACTACACAGTGTAAGTTTGTGCCGCGCTCATCCTTCGCCCTCTGAATGAAATATGAAATTCCACGATACTTGAATGAGTATGATGGTTGCAAGTTCTGGAGTCCAGGTGAGGATGCTAGTTACACGCTCAGCCACATCCCTCACCTCAAGCTTGAGATAAACCGATGCATTGACTTTGTCCGAGAGGGCGGCTGACCTGATAAGAGGTGTCTCTCGCCAAAGAGTGTCAGGCATCGAGGCTTATCAGTTTGATTAGCACAGTTGAGAATTATAGCGAGAGCCGATTGGACCTAGAGAGCCCCATCAGCGGATGAGTCATGATCATACGCTCATATTTTCCCCACCAAGTGTGAACGGAGCTCCGTTCGACTCAGTGTCGCTGCGCTTTCCCGCTTCATATCACTTGGAAGCACGGATTCCAATCAAGACAGTACCGAGACGGCATCCTGGACGGTATGCCAAAGCGACTCAGAGGTCACAGAAAGAAGAGCAGCTCAGTAAGAAGAGTGGGAACGGGGATCACGGAAGGCCCCTGTAATTCGTTTTTCTGGAACACAAGGTCAGTGCGCCATCAGTGGTTCGTAGGATAGAAGGGAGCATGTCTACCAGGCGTCGCTTCCCTCATTGCTACTGCGAAGTGAACTTCCATATATTGCGATTTTCGCCCCTACCACGGAGATTCCTCGGTGGCCGATTTATTCCAATTGTCCGGATGACCTCTCCACTCATTTATAGAGGGAGCGCATACAATCCCAGAACGACCCCTGGCGTAGCGAATTCTTGCTCCCCTCTACTCACCCATGAGATTTAACGACGGTTTCTGGTTGCTGAAGAATGGCGTCAAGCCATATTATGGTCTTCAGGTCGTTCGGGCGAACAGTGACGATACCGGTTATGATATGCAAGTCTCAACGAGGCCCATTAGGCATCGTGGCGATACCTTGGGTGGTATGTACTTGATGTTCGTATTGTGTGCGCATGCGAATTCCAAGTTCCCGTACAGGCCCTGTGTTGAGCGTACGGGTTCATTCCCCAACAAAGGACGTCATCGGTGTCAAGATTGAACATTTCGCATCGCTTGATCCTCAACCTACTATTCAACTCTTTCCAGATGATACACCTATCCCTGATGCATCTGTTTCCAAGGACGCCCAGTCCAACCTGGTTGTTTCTAGCGGTGATCTCAAGGCGGAAATCACGGAGAATCCTTATTCCATCACGTTTAAGTCTCCTGATGGGATCCTCACCTTCGCGGGGCCTAAACATCAAGCAATGTTCGATGTTCCCTCAAATTGGGCCACACTAAGCGCTTCTAATAGTTCCTGTCTCGCTCATGATCCTTCTTCCAACCCGCGTCCTGAGGCTCCACCAACCCTTGTTCGCTACATCAACTCGGAGTTGAATCTCTCTCCAGGCGAGCTCATCTATGGCCTCGGGGAGCAATTCACTGCATTTGTGAAGAATGGTATGATAATGGATCCTGGTGTGCTTACCAACTTGAACCATTTTCTTAGGCCAGTCCGTCAAGGTTTGGAATCAGGATGGAGGAACATCGAGTGAACAGGCATACAAATGCGTTCCATTTTATATTACCAACAGGGGTTATGGTGTCTTCATTAACCACCCAGGCGAAGTCGAGGTTGAAGTTGGCTCGGAGAAAGTCAGTCGTGTCGGAGTCGCTGTCGCGGATAAGAGCCTGGAATATTTCGTCATCTATGGAAAAACACCTCTCGATGTGAGCCTTTGCATTGCTTGAGTGGATGGATTTCTTAACCCGAGCCCAGATCCTCGACGTTTACACTCGAATGACAGGGCGTCCAGCGTAAGTAGAGCTGTTGAAGCCAACATGTGAGATTTGTTGAGTATATTATTCTAGTATCCTTCCAAGCTGGTCCTTCGGCCTTTGGCTCTCGACCTCCTTCTTGACATCATATTCGACGGAAACCGTATCTGGCTTCTTGGAGGGAATGCGACAACGCAACTGCCCTGTCCGAGTTTTCCACATAGACTGTTTCTGGATGAAACAATATGAATGGTAAGCACCCCTGAACCAAGCAGGACGCCTCTGATGAAATTGTTCAGGTGTTCGTTTACATTTGACCCTGACAACTTTGCCGACCCTAAGGCTTATATTTCGGAGATCAAGCGGAAGTACGGCGTAAAGATTTGCCTCTGGAGTAAGGCTGCCGCGAAAGACATGACGCTTAACTTACTTGTGTTCTAGTCAATCCTTATATTTCACAGCTTTCGCCTATCTTCAAAGAAGGTGTCAAAGGCGGGTATTTTATCAAACGTAAAGATGGGACACTATGGCAGTATGTCTCCATGTCATAGGTTCTCTTTTTTTGGACTAAGAGGGTTTCAGATGGGATTTATGGCAACCTGGATTGGCAATAGTCGACATAACGAATCCCGAGGCAAGGAAGTGGTATGCTGGCAAACTGACTGCGCTGCTCGATCTCGGTGTCGATGCCTTCAAGGTAATTTACTGGTGGCTGGACAACACACGGACATCGCTGACCCCCTGTTGTACCAAAGACCGACTTTGCGGAGCGTATCCCCCATGCATCRGTCGCGTTCCATGATGGTTCGGATCCTTATAGGACGCACAACACCTACTCGGTTATYTATAATCAACTTGTGTTCAATCTTCTGCGGGAACGGTTTGGCGAAGGTGAGGCGATCGTGTTTGCCCGGTCGTCTACTGTYGGCGGGCAGAGGTATGTTCGATAGTRTATTATTAAGACGCTACCGACGTGATCGGTTCAGGTTCCCTGTTCACTGGGGAGGGGATTGTGAATCCACATGGGAGGCTATGGCYGAGGCCTTGCGTGGGCTGCTATCCCTTACCGCCTCTGGATTTGGGTTTGCCTCACATGATATAGGCGGCTTTGAGGTATGGGTTTCTTCGCAACTTCAATAATCTCTATCCTAGATGTGCATATACCTAGGGACACCCACCACCTGAAATTTACCAGCGATGGGCCGCATTCGGTATATTCTCTTCTCATTCCCGTCTACACGGCTCTTCATCGTATCGCGTGCCTTGGAACTACGGTGAAGAAGCCGCACAGAATATGTCGGTGTGGCTGGATGCGAAGCACCGTTTAATGCCATACATCTACAGCCTCGTATGTGACTCCTCGTCTCTAGCGACCATGCTTTTTTTTTCTGATGGATCAATCCAGTCTATCGAAGCGCGCTTGAAAGGCCATCCAATCCAACGCGCGATGTTCATCGACTTTCCGGAAGATCGTACAACACATTATTTAGATAGACAATACATGATCGGTGAGTTATGTCTCCTCTGCCCCACCTCCCACTCCGGATACTTAATTCGTTCGTTCGCTCGCTCGTGCACCCCCTCCAGGTCCATCCCTCCTGGTTGCACCGGTCTTCGTTCCCCTCGAGGAAGAAACTGAATACTACCTCCCTGCCGGGAAATGGACAAACTTTTGGGACTCAACACGGGTGATTCAGGGTCCCAGGTGGGTTAAGGAACATGTGCCTATCAATGAGATACCGGTTTGGGTGCGTGGGGGGAGCGTGCTGCTTATGGGTCCTGCGGGAGTTGGTAGGCCAGATTACGACTACGCGAAAGGGCTAGAAGTAAGGGTTTACGAATTTGGTGTGGAAGGGGGGAGCGTGGAGGTGGGTGTACCCCTTGGAAAGGGGACGGAGTTTGTTGGGAGGGTTAGGGTCGTCTCTGGGGAGAGTGGGAAGGTCGCAGTTGAAGTTGTAAATGGGACTGTTGAGCTTGCTGAAGTGAAGGCTTTCAGAGATGGGAAGAATGTTCAGTGAACGTTTAAGACTGTAACGAGGTTGTGCGTGATGATTATTTACAAAAATGCGTTGGTGGTGTTAGGTGGACGATCAGTGGGTTTTATCTGGATCTGGCTATCGGCGGTTTTATTCTGCTGGATGAATCACAAAAATCGGGAAGTCGGTCCTTTGGCCACAGAATGACCATGGGGACTTGAGATCTATTATGTTTTCCTAGGCCAAAACATATCTACCGTTGCAGGTCCTCAAATTACGGACAACGCAGGGGTGATGATCATCACCCCCTTTAACACCAGGTAGACTGAAACCCGAGGATACCGTGCGCTTCAAGGTACTATAACAAATCAACCGTTGTCCGCAGCACCTTTAGACTCCTGATCTGGAGGAATTTAGTGACGTGAAGTTCCGAAGGGTTAAGGTTCAATGCAGACGAAGAGTATCGTGGCGTCACTGGTGGCAGGGAAGACATGGACCTGGAACCAGGGAATTCTCCGGGAAAGCAGGACAGGAGCCCCCAGCTGCGATGGATGCGATTTCTAGCATTGTATTTTTTTCCATAGATGCCGGGGATTGATTGATAAGTTCGCGGACCGTAATTTTCTTTTTGGCTTCATTCCGGTCGCGTGGACCGTGTCTATCAAGGATGGGAAGTCAAGATTTAGAAGTCCGTCTGCTATGGAAAKGATTGAATTTGGGAAGTGAGATAACCCTTTGTCTCTCCGCAGTCGGAACTTGTCTTGGAAGAGGGTAGATTGTGCTGGAAAAGGGTAGAGCCAGAAATAGCATTAACCGCAGACTGTGAGTGAGGTATTTTTGAGTGCAGCGTTCCAGTCGGCGGGGTGGAGAGGCTCAAGGAGAAGCGTTTACGCTTGCGGTAATCGTGATACTTCGGCGGTGAGGCCGCAGGTTCCCCAGTAATTATAGGGCAGGGGGGGCAGGCAGCGGTGAAATGAATGTAGAGCTGCGCGATATTAGTGGGCAGAACTGTGCATTATCCAGGGTTTTCATTCTGAAGGCGTGCAAGTGCTAATACGGATGGGAGAGGAATGAAATCGCCCTATCGAGGTCTCTAGGACTGTGCATGAGGGGGCTTGGGCTGAGGTTGAAGCGACGCGGTTATGGAGGGCGTATGATCGAAGCGCCGCAGTGTGCTTGGCTTCCGGAGGTGGGTGCCGGTGAATCGCTGACTTGGGTGTGACAATATATAGACGCCGCAGCGGCAGGTAGGGTGTTATAGGTGAAGCGCCGGTCCCAGACGGACGGCCCGTCGGTTTCTTTTTTTTTTTCAATGATGTAGGGTGACTCGTGCATGTAGACGTCAAAAGTCTTGCCTTCCGGGGTGATCACAGCATGTTTTTGGTGTGAGGTAACGTGAAAGAGGTGCTGTTGGAAAAAAAAAAGCGCTCGTGAAGCGTGGTTTTTTTAGCATGCCTCAACAGCAAGAGGTGGTGTGTGCGCGTGTGGCTGGGCCAGTGTGTCCATGGGGTGGGAGAGGGATCGATCAGGTGTGATGGAACAAAGTGATCCGAAATGATATTAATTATGCTGCGCACAGGGTTCTGGGGGGCGCCTGTGACCCATACGTAGTCTACTGTACTGTACATACATAGAATGTTGATGCGGCGAATGATGTGCTATGTACTTGTACACATGAGGTCGGTGCGGAGGCTGGCGGACCCTTATGGGGAAGGAGCGAATGGCAAGAAGCCCGAGCAGAGCGACCAGCCGCGCTCCGAACGGGGATGCGGTCAGACCGTTCAATCAGACGCGGCTATTCATGGACGTAGGGCGGGGTGCGTTCACGGGTTAGTTTGGAGGGGATCCCGGGGGAATGGCAGAGGCGGCAAGACACAAAAAGCTCTCAAGGGAGAGCAGATGTGAGATGGCAAGCCTTGTTTATAGGAGGAGGCTGCGCCAGGAATAGCCTCTTGGGATTTCACCGCTTTGCATGTGCCACTGTGTCATGTTTTCCCGGTGGTGGCAGTGCGGCTTGCAGATCCCTGCATGACTACGACTACGGGCTGGAGRACGAGCATGGTGTTTCTGGCCTTCTCAGGGAGGGGGCTGGCCTAGTCTCCCGGAGACGTGGACACGGGCTCCGGAGGTGATGGATATGGAACTGGGGAACTACGGAGAAGTCARCGAGTGAACGCAAGGCGCAGCAGCCACGTGACACTGAGATCTTATCTGGTGCTGCGGAATTCAGTTTGAAGCAACAAATCCCGTCTTTTCTCTCTGACCACTCTCTCCCCCGGCCCTCCCATGGACGCTCCCTACATCCTCCACCAGCACCTCAAGCCCTCCAGGAAGGGCAAGGAGCGCGACACCTCTCTCCACGACGGTCCCCAGCCCACCGACCTCGATGAAAAGCTCACCGCCCTCAGACGCAAACAAGCCGGGTCCGGGTCCGTAGTTTCTTCTCCTCTGCCACCCCTGCAAACTCACTGGTGCTTTTGTTGCGTCCTTACAGGTTCTCCCGTGTGAGRGAACGGGCAGAGAGAGAGCCACAGCGTGCCACAACACAACAGCAGCAACGTCATGCTCAGTCTCCCCCCCAGTCGCAGATGCTTTCTCCCACCCGAGGCGACCATTCCCCCAAGACACCTGTCCCTGTTGCGCGCAGCCCGGTTCAGCAGCCGCAACAACGACGCCACGCTTCCCCCCATGTTGCCATACCCAGGCCTTCAGGCGACGCCGACCACGAGGGCTTTTCCCGGCTYAAAATCACCTCCTCYACCACTCCCCGAGCAGCCTCCTCCAGGCAAAAGCTTTTCAACCCAGAAACAGACCAGGTGCCAATACGACGGACGACGGAGCCGGAAGTTTCATCTGGCGCCGACAGCTCAAACATCCCCCGCAACCTACCCAATAGCCGTGGTAACGGGATGACTGCTGCCCGCCAGCTCTTCGACCACCGCAGACATGATCCCGTTCATTTCCACCATGTACTCGCTCGGCCGCAGCAGCAGCAGCAGCAGCTGTTCAATCCCGAGAAACCGACGCCCACGCCGAGATCAAGTGGGGATTATATTTCCGCTGGTTCCACAAGCTCTTACGCCGCATCAATATCTTCCTCTACGTTCACATTGTCGTCCAACACGGACGCTTCGTCCGCTTCTTCAAACCTTTTTGATAGCAGACCTGGCAACACCGCAACTGACGACTCCAGCACAAATGTCTTCTCACAACAGCTCAAGAGGCTCTATCGCCAAATTACGGATCTTGAGACAAAAATACAGCAAGGCGAATCGGAAGAGGCGGATGAAATGGACTCCCGCGTCGTCCTCAAAGCCAAGGAGTCAAATAAGGACGAGCTCGAGAAAGAGAAATGGGCATCGAAGATGGACGATCATAAAAGGTAATGCTTTCCTCACTAAAGTCTTGACATAAATAGATCGTGGCTAACGACCTTGCTAGACTATCAGAGATTATGCATAACCTGCTGCAACTTTCTCTCGCCCCTTCCGTGCCCGCATCCCTGAAGAACATTCCTACAAAATACAACATTGTTGTTCGCCTGTGGACCCATGCTTTCCATAAACCTCTCGAATCGCTTCGCCGCGCCTCGTTTGCATCTCCTCTTGCACTGGAGCTTCTTCAGGAGTTCATATATTACGCATACAACTTTTACACAGGCCTAGTTGAGGACCGCTCTCTTAGCGCTTTTCGTAGCGGTTGGCTGGAGGCTCTCGGCGACCTTGCTCGGTATCGCATGATTGTGGCTGCCATGTTGGATGGAGGAGTCGGAGGAAATGGCGGTTTGACGGTATCTGCTCTCAAAGCTGTGGATGAGATGACCAGGGAGTCGAATAAGGCGAAAGGCTTGGAAGTCCCCATCAGTGGCACAGCGAATGGCAATAGCTCCGCCAAGAAATCGATCAGCGACTTCCCTGCAGGGCAGATGGCCAGCCAGCCACCCAGCGTGGGGATCACTGCGGCACGATTGTTGGAAGTGGAGCCGGATAAGGAGCGGTGGAGAAACATCGCAAAGGACTGGTATGGAACTGGCTTGTTTGAGCAACCAGGCACCGGGAAACTTCATCATCACTTGGGACTACTTTACCGCGAAGTGGAAGGTGAAGAACTTCGGGGGGTATACCACTTCGCCAAAAGGTGCGTTGTTTTAATGATCTGAAATTTTAATTTACTCTAATCAACCGCTTCCATCCTCAGCCTGAGTACACTGCACCCATTCATGACATCCCGCGAATCTGTGCTCTCAGTCTGGTCTGGTTCCTCCCAGACCCGCCGTATGAACCCAGATGCTCGAGTCTCTGACCTGTTCGTTCTTCTGCATGGAATGCTTTTTACAAACATCCAGTTGGATGACTTCCAACCTACCCTGGCTCGGTTCCTTGAACGCMTTGTTATCGAGGGCGCCGAAGAGCGCGAATGGATCATGATGGCTATTATCAACATTGCGTCGGTCCTCGAGTATGGCAAACCTTCTAGCTTGCTTCGACGTCTGGGGGCCATAGGTGGTCGTGAATCTAGTGGCCGTATCGTTGCAAAAAAACCGCCACCAACATCAGTTCCGGAGGAGACCAAGATGGATATTGACGATGACCAGAATGCGATGCCCAATCGAGCCGGTCCAAACACCTCTCCGTCATCCTCCCCCGCAGATATTTACACCCCAGAGCAGCCKTCCGCGTTTAAAAACGCACTTCAGCTCATGTTTTCGATGCTCAGCTTTGTTCTTCGTAACCCTATCCGAAAACCTACACCCTACGCACGCTCGAGCCTCAATCCGTATCTAACAATCCTCCTCACATTCCTCGCGACCATTCTCAAGCATGAGCCCGCCCGAGCTCTCCTTGAAAGGAGTGTCCCTTGGGATGACCTCGCCGCGTTTTTCACCACTATACCAAGAAGAGTAATGGAATCCGAAGGTCTATTTACTATCTTGGGAGTGACTTCAGAGGACCGCTGGACCATGCTCACCACGGGGTGCACGCCGCCGTTACCAGAAGATTGGTGTATGCGTGGGATGGAATGGGTGAGCCGAAAGGTGTTCGAGCGTAATTACTGGAAGCCGGGCGAGGACCGCCCTGAGGCTGAAGTTCTCGAGAGCCAGGAAAGCTACCAGGCTACTGATGGACAAATTGARGACGACAGGGAGGAAAAGGGTGCACACTTTGACGGGGTGAGGATTGAAGGACAGTCTGGCGTGCATGGGAACGGACCCACAAATCGAGGTTGGCGTGTTGGTCACAAGGAGACAACAGTGAAGCGGTGGGTGAGGATCGTGAGAAGTGCAATCGATATTGCCGGCGTTGTTGAAGGGTTTACCTGGGTTGAGGGGACACGCGAATGGCACGTAGAGGGTAGACTTGCAGAGAAAGTCGCCGCCTGGAGAGAAATGGATCGTATGGAACGGGAGGAGGAAGAGCGAAGGAGGATGGGTAAGCGATGGGTTGACGACGAGGATTTGATGGATGTTGACGATGAGGATGTTGACGAGGAGAGCGAGGATGACGAAAATGACCCAGCGGCCATAAGAGATCTCAAGGTTTGTGTCCCATGTTCACTTCCCCGTCGGGCTATCCCTAACTTCTGTGCTTTCCAGGCTCGCAGGAGATATCTCAGAAACCTCCTTCAATCTGCACAACATGGACAGGCGGGGCCGCCACCGCGTTCCAGCAGTCGACCTCGCACCAGAAGGAGCCACGATAACTACCCCGAGCTCTCCATTGTTCCTGGTTACTCCATACTGGTTATGGACACAAACATCCTTCTATCTTCCCTCGCTATGGTGGCTTCCCTGGTGGAAAGCTTGCGGTTTACCGTAGTTGTACCGCTCCCCGTCATTATGGAACTTGACGGCCTCGTCAACAACCAATCTCAGCTTGGGCAGGAGGCTCGGAGGGCCGTCGAGTATATCACTACACACCTCCGCAGTCACTCCGCTTCGCTCAAGGTGCAGACGTCCAAGGGAAATTATTTAACCACGCTCAACATCAAGACGGAGGAGGTTGACTTCACCTCCGGGAACTTGGAGAGGAGCATGGACGATCTGATTCTCAAGGCCGCCATCTGGCAGGATGAGCATTGGATGGACCGGTCCGCTTTACTCAATGCTGGTGATCAAGATACCAATGGTGCCGTTAAGGTGGTCCTCCTCAGTCTCGACCGCAATTGTAAGTTATCCTTTTTCTCTCGGGTGTCCCTCCAATACTAAGTCTGTATATTCCTAGTGCGCCTTAAGGCCCGTGCTCGCCAACTCCCTGCTGCAGGCGAGAAAGACCTGGCCGCACTCCTTGCTAAGCCTACATGAAGAAAGTGGCGAACCCATTTGATGATTTATGTCTCCTTTGATCGGCCTCGTTCTGACTTGGCCCCCACTTTGGCGCTCGCTTCTGTACCTGTGGTTTGGCGACCCATACGCGCAAGCGCCCTGGAATTGCGGATGGACTGGTTTCATTGTGTTCCATGAGGCTTGCACTAGTTTTGTTTGCTCTCTCCCCTTTGGACCGGCCCGTTTCTCCACGAGCACCTCTCGACCTTGGTTCTGACGTAAAGCTTGGGTGGTTACCTGGTGCACCTTACCTGCCGCTGCCATCTTCCTTACGTCGCCTACGGCATGCTTTCTCTTCGCCTTCTAGGATTTGAAGTATTGGTGTCGTTGGTCAGGCGCGACAGGGTGAACGAACATTTCTCAAAAGCCATGTTCTAGATTCATTTCGAGCAAGGCACTTTCAATCTGGTTTTCTTGGGTTTATTTATCTACCCCAATTTCTGGACACTCTACTTCCCCCATCCGCTCCCTTATTCCTATTTTCCCTTCACGCTACTCATACCCTTCGTTTTTTTCATCCTGATACCTTTCTTGTTACACACTTATCTACAATTTCAACATTCTTTTTTTGGCCCGTGTCTTCACCTCAGTCATATATCCCACAAGGACTTGGTCATCTTGGTGCCTGTACTCTATTGTATCGCATATCGCACAGTCATAACAATATAATCAAAAGTTGTGTTTTATCATGTTGAACTTTAAACCATGCAACAATACATAAATTGAGAGAGAAAAAAAACCCTGGGGAAGGATGTGATTTGGGTACAGGAGAATATTTACTTCTCCGCATCGGGTGTCATCTTCACAGARTCCATCGACAGCCGAGTGGTTTTATACTGTCCACCACTTTCATCATAAATGCCGTTCCCCTCTTGGTCTCGCGATCCGTCAAAGAGGAGTGGAGACTCGGCGCCGTCAGAGAGGGAGATATAGTTGGCGTCGCCCCCGGGCATTRTYCGTTGKCGTTCTTGATAGAATTGACGGGGTACGAGGGAGAGGCCTAAGAGGTAGGCGAAGGGGACAATCTAGCATGAGRGGGGAAAAGGTTGGTGAGGAGGAGCAAAACGAGAGGAGTTAGGGAGACGCTTACAACTGTCCAGGCGAGCCAGAGRTCATGACACCATGCRTGGAGAGGCTCGCGGCCTGTTGCAGTTTCCCATTCGTCAAATCCACTCCTAACCTGTTTTGCAGAGGCGACGGATTAATATTTACATCTAAGACAAATAGAGGTATTTAAACTTGCCTGGAAAAACGCCAATGCGATGATCGAAATTCCCAAAATCACATGGAGGKTATTTGAAGGTGGATGAGGTTTGTTGGCCGGCACAAATCCTTCTGCCTTTCGGCGGTGGATGTACCTTCCCAACCACACTTGCAGGAGGTAGAGCAGGAGCAGGAATACACCACARACCTATAAATAGAACAACCCCATGGGTTAAAAACCAAGAACGGACCTGACAAAGTTTACCCCCGAAAAAAAGAGACTTGCCTGATGCGCTGATACGAGATGCGCGGCCTGATGGTCAACGACAGCCATTGGTCCCAAGAGCCAGCCAATGAGAATGACAGGCATAGCAATRGACATATTGATAAAGGAGTGGGCCTTGAACCATTTAGGYGTGAATGTGCGGCCCCAACGTGCGATGAGGGAACCYGAAGGTAGTAATAGAAGGAATCCGACCGCAAGGAGGGAGCCGTGTGCGGCAATGAGTTTCTCGTGGTTGCCCCAGGGACCCGCAGCGTTCTCGGTGGTAGTAAATGTGGCCGAGTCGCCCGCGGGCGAGTTGGGCGATTCTGAAGAAGACGAGTCGGGGGAAGAGGGGGGTGGCGTCTCGTGGCCATGGTGGTCAGGAGTGTGTGTGTTGCCACTGGCACCTTGRGAGGTAGGGAGAGTCATCTGGTTATCAGGCGGGGGTGGGGGCACCGCTTCCTTTGAAAAGTTGACCCTGAGGAATCCAGCACGGTAATGAGGCAGGAGGACGGCATCTTCGCGGTCTTCAGGGCGAGTCATGCTATACGCCCAGATGAGGCGCTCGACTGGACTTTCTGCCAAAGCCGTTTTATTGACTGGAATTTCGAACGCCATGCGGGTCGAGTTGGGAGGGCACCACTGGGCAGTAGTTTCAGCGATAAAAAGTAGGCTAATATTACGACAGATTTATTTACCGACGACGGGACGGGATCCACGAGCTTTGCAGTCCGGGGCGGATTCACGACGATGCCAGGTTCGTGGTGCCCTCTGCCGTATCGTTGTGAAAGTGTAACCGTGCCATCATCATTAGGCCATACAAGGACCATATGTGTGTGGTCCATCTTTCGACCCCAGCCACTGGAAAGAGCGTGAGTATTAAGAACAAATGGAATATTTGCGCAACTTACATGGCAAGCCAGCCAAGGGGCTGGTAGATGCTCGTTATTTCGTCTAAAACTCCAGGTCAGTCTAYCGACTGCGTCTGAAACACAGCTCCCTTACAGGTAACCATATCCCGGTCATCATGAAGGGTGGCATTGAGACACATAAACCAGTTGCATCCCGAGTCGCCTTTGAGAGCTACAACTCCGGGGAAGACTTTCAGCCATAATAGCAGCGAGAGCCCAATATGCAGGAAGGATGGCAGGAACATGATGAATGCCAATGAGAAAGGGCTCTTGGGATGTGAGTTTCATCCTTATATCCAGGAAACAATCCCATTAACATCGAATCCCCGCATGCCAAACACTTATTGCTGGCATGCAGCGGTGGTGACGTTCTCATGCAAAAGATTCGAGTGTGAGAAACCGGAGGGATGGCCCAACGGGAGTTGATGAAACTCGAATAGAGGGTGAAACCGGTTTCCACGCGTGGAGAACCTGGTGATACGTTCCCGTCTGTCGTGGGAGGGTATACCTGTCGCACATCCGAATATAACATACTTGGGATTGTTCACTAGAATACACGTGACGGGAAATTTCTACTCGTARATCCACTTCTCAAAGACGCTCTCCCACGAAGTAATACCTTCAGGGAACCAGCTATATAAAGGCGCTCAGTTTTTGCCCTCCCATACACAAGGGAATAGGATACTTACAGGTCGATCTCCTTCTTCGCGCTTTCGACAGAATCCGAGCCGTGGATGATGTTGCGACCAACAGCGAGGCAGAAGTCGCCACGGATCGAACCTAATATCAATTACCAAATATAAAACTGCCATCGAGTTCAAAAACTATATACCTACCGATGGGAGAGGCCAAGGGGTTCGTAGCGCCGAGCATCACGCGGCCAGTCTTGACAGCATCAAGGCCCTCGAAGACAATACCAACAACGGGACCCGAGGCCATGTACTTGATCAAGCCAGGGAAGAATGACTTGTTGGCGAGATCAGCGTAATCTGTTTTTTTTTTTTTTCAGGCAAGCAAACGCGTCTTAGCGCTAATCGATCAGGGTCAAAGCCGACGTACGCTTTTGGAGGAGCTCTTCAGTGGGCTGGACGAACTTCAAGGCAACGATCTTGTACCCRCGCTCTTCAAAGCGAGTGATAATCTTGCCGACAAGTCCACGCTGGACGCCGTCGGGCTAGACAAGGAAGGTGCATTGAAGAATAAATTAGATAACGGCGGGTAGACATGGCGCAGGTGAGGCAAGTTGTACCTTGACCATGATGTAGGTACGCTCTGAGGTGGACATGGCAAATTTTATAATAACAGAGAGGTTGAAAGATTGAGCAGAGATAAAGAGATCTCTGCGCAGATTTTATATCTCTTCATAATCTCATCTCTGCGACCGGATCAAAACATGCACAAATACCAAAGGCTCGGAACCCTCCGGGTCCTGACCGAAGAAACCTCATAGATCCTCTACTCACCAAACTCACCGCCATGTTCGGTCCCCTAAGCCACTCCCTGGCCCCCTACATTCAGTCTTCGAAGACTCTTATGAGCTGGGTCAAGCCCATTGCCGGCTGGTACGCTAATGCTGCCGGTTACAGGAAATACGGGTTCAAATACGATGACCTCTGTAAGGCTTTCGTATCCCCCATCCTGCCTTCTGGACTGAGAAATTCCTACAGTGATGGAAGAGAATGATCAAGTACAGAAAGTATGCTCTTCAACTGTTCGTGTCATATGAGCCTCTAAATCGCGCTCCCCCCCGGTCTGCAATAGGCTCTGACACGTTTGACCCCCCGCGAGCAATACGACCGGGCTTTCCGCTTGAAACGCGCTTCTCAGGCGAGCGTTCTTCATAAACCCCTGGAGAAAGAGGAGTGGACACCCGCAAGTGAGGTACGTTGCAGACAACAAAAATGCCCGTGGCTGCACCAATAAAGTTGCGTCCACAGGATGTGAGGTAYCTCAGGCCACATGTTCTTGGTGTTATGAGGGAGGACGCCGAGAGAAAGAAGTGGGATACCATCGTCATCGAGAAGAAATAGATGCGCCACTCCATATAGAAACACACGCTGTCCGCGACAGAAATCCTACTCTTCCAATATTAATTATTTTGGCTTTACAACTTATGAGCACCACGTTGGTCAGGGCCTGTGAACCGCGAACTCCCTTGCACGAACGGGAACAAAGATARTGTCGATATCGTCTACAGTAAGGTGACTTTGTTACATTCTATCTAATTTATTATCACAGCCTATTACGATACAAGTCGGTGAATACTTCACAATTGAATGGCCTTGACAAGTGGTGATACAACTGGACCCCCTCTGGTGCGATAGAACTCGACAACCTTTTTGCCGACGGAGGCAATGTCTAGTGACGCCGTTAGCAAACTGTTAGGAATACTTCCACTAGACACTTACTAGACCCAGTGAGACCAAACTTCTCATACACTTTCTGATAGGGTCCTGATGCACCCCAGGCAGACAAACCGAATTGCTAACAATGAATTAGTGACCACTATCGACACAACCAGGGAGTCAAGGGCATACCTCATGACTATACTTCTGCCACCCAACAGTCTAGAGGATGAATTAATATATCAGTGACTATTTCGAGCCGAGCTGCCAGAACACGTACAGAAAGGGCCTCGACAGAGAGGATAGGTGCCCCGCTTCTCAAAACGCTCAGCCTGTACTCTTCCTCCTGTTGGTCGAAAGTGAGCCAACAGGGCAGGCTGACAACCCGAGTCTTGATGCCCTCGCCCTTGAGTCTCTTGGCTGCATCCACGGCGATGGTGACCTCACTACCACAGCTAACGATGGTGAGGTCTTCGTCCTTTTCTTCAACAAGGACGTAGCCACCTCGACTGGCCTTCTCGATGGTGGAACCTTCCAAGTTGGGCAGGTTCTGACGTGAAAGGGAAAGGATAGAAGGAGTCGACCTGGAATTGATGGCGACACGGTAAGCAGCAGAGGTCTCGTTTCCATCCGCAGGGCGCCAGAAAGCGAGGTTGGGAGTGGCACGGAAGTGAATAGCAGTCTCGATGGGTTGATGAGTCGGTCCATCTTCACCAAGGCCGATTGAATCGTGTGTGGCTAACAGATCGTCAGATTACCGCCTTAMAAAAGCTACCATTAGCTGACTTACCAACCCAGATCACCTGGTGGCCACTCAAAGCGGAGAGTCTAACAGCACCTGCGGCATAGGAGACAAAATTCTTGACAGTTTGAATGAGTGATGGYATGGGCTGAGAGGAAAGAAAGAACATACGAGGAAAGTGGCAACGAAGGGAATGATTCCACCATATGCAGCCAACCCATTACCAATGGCACCCATACCGTGTTCACGAACACCATAACGAATATATTTKCCACCATAGTTGCCCAAACCRGTGCTGGGGGGCTGGAAATCGACGCTRCCCTTGACTCTGGTCAGATTACTGCCGGTCAARTCTGCAGAACCACCCAGCAGTTCGGGCAAGACCGGAGTAATGGCAGTYAAGACGATTTCGGAGAGCTTGCGGGACGCTTGAGCAGCATCTRCYGGCTTGTAAACAGGAAGCGCCTTTTCCCATCCTTGTGGCAATTTGCCTTCAATACGGCGAACAAGCTCGGCATGTTCATTCGGGTATTTTTGGCCATARGCGGCGAGCGMGGAGTTCCACTGTGCCTCGAGACCCGCACCTCGTTTACTGAATTCAGCRTATGCCTGGTAGGCTTCCTTGGGGACATGGAACGTTTGGCCAGAAGGGAASCCGAACTTGGACTTRAGTTGAACTATGTCATCAGCCTTCAAAGCTACGCARAWYTGAGTTTRCTGGTTTGATGTGAGGAGGATAGRCTTACGAGAYCCATGGACTCCGTGTGTGCCTTGCTGGGTRGAACCATAGCCGATTGTTGTTCTAAGYCGAATGATCGTKGGCTTGGTCTTYTCCTTGCGGGCTTCAGCRATGGCATTGTACATGGCRACGAAATCACTAAAATATTCCCCAATTARAYACCAACCATACGGAGGATCGGAGCGGYATTACCTATCGCCGTTGTCAACGTGAAGAACCTGCCACCCGTAGGACAAGAAACGCTGCTCGACATTCTCGGTGAATGCAACGGCAGTGTCCCCGTCAATGGATATATCTATTATGAACCGATCAATAACCACTATCTAACCGGGAAGGGGTTTCTTACGATTATCGTCGTAGATCTARGACAGAAGTTCAATCAAGGTAAGAGCGYTGATGGAAGTGATATTTGCTTACGACAATTAGATTGCCGAGTTGTAGGTGGCCAGCAAGACTGGCAGCCTCGGAAGCAACACCCTCCATGAGACAGCCATCACCRGTGAAAACTACCCCAAATTTAGTAAATGCCAAAGACGGTGACTCGCGACCGCTTGCCATAAGTGTAGTTGCTGATCAGATCAAAATCCTCCTTGTTGTACAGGGCAGCAAGATGAGCCTGTGCGATRGCGAGGCCAACACCGTTACCAAATCCTTGGCCCAGAGGACCGGTGGTCACCTCAATACCTATCAGATCGATATGGGTAAGCTGATTTCATCGGAATTAGGGCTGGCCCGCRTACCATCGGTGTGCCCGGCCTCGGGGTGGCCCGGTGTCTTTGAATCSAGTTGGCGRAAAGCTTTCAGGTCGTCCAARGTGAGCTTGTATCCAAGGAGGTGCAAGAGAATRTATTGCAGGGCGCAACTGGCAGCGAGGGTTATGATGGTGCRGTAACCGAGGCACATCTTAACTCACGCATGACTGAAAAGATATTCTTGTCAATTGAAAAAATRAYAAGAYGTCAAGGGTAAACTCACCCATTGGAGAGAACGAAGCGATCGCGGTTGAACCACTTGGAATTGGCTGGATTKGCGTTGACGAAGCTTRTGCGGAAGTTTAGGGGATGGGTAAGTGCCGGGGAGTATGATAGCTCACCGGGAGAAAAGGATATGTGCAACTGGGGCCATGCCCATGGGTGCACCTGGATAGGATCGCAACGATGTTGAGATAGGGAGACGTCGGGGGAGCAATTTGGACAAACCTGGGTGGCCAGAGTTGGCTTTTCCAACGGTGTCCACAGCAAGGGTACGGATCGTGGCAATCGCAACATCATCAGAGCTGGTGTGTGAGTAGGCCATTGTGGTACAAGAGGGAGGTGCAGAGTATGGATGCAGGCAGGGGGGAGTCGGTCGATTATTTATTCAAGATGGCATCTAATCATTCAAATGAAACGCCGCGACCGGCCGCGTGCCTAATTTTTCCCGAACTCCGAGCGCGCACGATCCTTGCATCAGTTCCCCTCCAGTCCATTTCTATTTGTCGTCGCCCTATTCGTCGTCACCCGTCCACCTCCGGACCTCCTTGGTCGCAGTTGCTACCACATGCACCCGCAACTCTCAGACAAGCGAATCGGTCAGCCCATCTCTCAGACACGCTTCCACGACACCTTTTCACCCCGTCGCGAACATCCACAGTCTGCAAGGAATTCATCGAGGCACTCGAGAAATGCCATTCTACCTCCTGGCGTAGGTTTACCGGTGCCTGCAACAAGCAGAAGGATGAGCTGAACCACTGCCTCCGGACCGAAGTAAAGTCGCTTGGGTTTCCCTGCCTATATGTTTGACTGATCCCAACAATACAGCGCGTCGCACGTTCGGCTCTGAATAGGGAAATGGCGAAAGAGCGCAGGGAGAAAGCGGAACAGGCTCTGAAAGARTTTAGAGACTTGGAACGTGTCCCAAACTTGGATGGCCAGCACTCCTAGCTCACTTCCTTATTTGAGTACGAGCTGTCTCCGAACTTGGGCACCTCTGCCTACCCTCATTGTGTGGGGTTGGAGACTACCTTCGGCTGCTCAGCCACGAGCCCACCGTTACGCTATAGCAACATCTCACCGTCTCCTCAATACATTTGTTAAATCCGCATCATCGAATAGATATCCGGACGGGGGTAAATTTCTGCATAATAACATAATAATCGAGGCATGAATACTGTCTCGTGTCCTAGAGATCTCAACAGCCTCCGTACCCAGACTGCCACTCCACCTGCTCCCAGTCACCAAAGTATGCACCTTACTTGGCTTGTATGTAAAATGTAGATGCACACAAAATGGTATTTTACAGATTGTGGGGCGTAAATGAAATATTAGCGAAATAGAAAGATTAATCTTTCACTAACGCCTCTCCCCTCGCCCTGCTTTCGCTATTCTGCCCCAGCCTCCCCAACCCGCTCTCAGCTGCATGTACGGCGGAGGCGAGGTCCACGTGGAAGAATGGTGTTTCCATAGGGAGAACAGGCTCCCAGGTCCTCTTCACCAAATCCGCCTCACCCCTCTCCTGCGTCTTGGTGTCACCTGTCTCAACGTCCCCACTAGTCTCACTCGAGGCATCATCAGGAAGCCTACCATCGCGGTAAGGCACAACAGCAGCAACTTCGTGGGGGACTGTTGAATAAGTAGTTCCGTAGCCGAACCCTCCCGCAACCAGGGCGCGGCGGATCCAGGGTGAGAAAATGGTGGCGAAATGGAACTAAAAACAATCCCCACTTTTGAACACCAACATGGGCCGCAACAAAAGTTTTCTTATCTCACCTCGACGGGATAATCGGTCCATCTCTCAATTTCAGTACGTGCGTCAATCAGGGCCTGGGTAGCTGTGGTGTCGATATGCGAGCTATAAGCGGGGGTTGATATTAACGTCAGCCATGTCCATAATAGTCCAGCAAATAAGGATTCTGGTCACTCACACAGTCGAAAAGTCGAGCACAATAGCATGAAGACGCGGCTTTTTCTGATTYAGTACTTGATCCATGTTAGAACTACGACGCGGGCCGTTGTCGTTCCAAGGTCGATCCTGAAGCTTGACCGTGCTGAGGTCTTTTCCGCGTCGCATGTGCTCTTTTACATAGTCCACAAGCGCAGAATTGACAATGGAGCAGTTAGGGTAAAGATAGCTTTCTTCGAGCCTGTAAATCAGAATTCCGGGCGCCGGGGGGACAACTTTGACATGAGGGTTATTGATGCCAATTTGCTTGATAGGCAAGAATATTTCCCTGGTCCCGCCCTGGTCCCCAGAGATAGGTCCGAGAGAAACTCTCCCCAGGAACGAGCCACGGGGATGAGCAAGGCGAATCAATAAAAGAGCGATGGACGCAGCAATGGACGTGTATATGCCATTTTCWATCGACGAAAAAATGGTGACCAGTACAGCTGCGAGCCAGATGAAGAATTCGAGTGGAGAGACATGCCAATATCTGAAGACTTGGTCCGGCGAAGCGACCAAATCGGCGACAGCGTGAATAATGATGGCAGAGAGGCCAGCATTCGGAATCCAGTAAAAGGCATCCGTGAGACCGTAAAGCGCAACAATGACGACGACTGCAGTGATAATGCCAGCAAGGGGGGTGCGGACACCCGACTTGGATTTCAAAGCTGATCGGGAGAATGACCCAGTCGCTGGGTAAGCACCGAAGCATGAACCGATTGTATTAGTAACACCGATGGCGATTAGCTCCTGGTTTGGATTGATTTTGTAACCGTTCAGACGTCCAAAGGCTGCGGACAATGAGACCTCGCCTTTGTTCATAGAAACGATCACGTACATTTGGAAATGGCGATATGCTCTAGAAGCAGGATAATGGTAGCGACTGGCAGCTCGGATGACAGGGCGGAGACGAGGTCAGCTTCTACTCGAGGTTGGCCTATGTGCTTGAAGCCAGCTGGAACATCCTTAAGAATTCTAATCGGAAAGTTGCCCTTTGCGTTTCTCCTAGGATGGCAGTATAACCAAGCGGCGATTGTCAGGATGAGAATCACAAAAGCATTTCTCATAACACTGATGAAGAAGAACAGTCGTCCTAATTGCGCCATGTCAGTTTGGATCAGACGTTTAGAGCGACCTCGAATACGAACCTCGACGAGGCCATTTCTTGGAACCCCAAACGCAAATGTATCGGATCAGGTAGAGGGAAACAAGACCTGTTAAGCCCCATGCAGCATCCAGAGTAGTGCGTGGCAGCCCTTTAAGGGTATTAATGATAACCTTGTATGTGGCCGCTCTCGTGCTGGTAACGCTCGAGTCAGACTCGAGCCTCCTGGACTTTCGCTGCGACTTACTCAAAACCAGTGATACCCATCAAACCGGGCACTTGACCGGCTGCGATGCTGATGGCAGAGCCAGTCATAAAACCACTAACCGCAGGCATGGGAATGAACTCGACGATCCACCCAATACGTAACAAGCCAATGGCAAGAGTAATGAAGCCAGTGATCAATGCCAGGACTGTGGCGATATGCGGTCCTTCCCAAACCCCGGGATGTTTATCCTGCACATGTTTGATGACGTTCGCCACGGTGAGGGACATTACTGCTACAGGTCCGATGGAGACATCTTTAGAGGTGGCAAAGAACTTTTTGGTGGGTCAGCATCTGAGTTGAAAAAATGGGGAGCCAAACGCGTACACAGTATATCAGGACACCGACAAATGAGGAGTAGAGGCCATATTCGGGGCTTAGTGTGGCAATCTAAGTTCGAGTGCCTTTAGCGCGACTCAACATGGACTGAGTGAGTTTCATACCTGGGCATAAGACATTCCTTGGGGGACGACAACCATGCCAACGGTCAGACCAGCAATCACGTCCCCTGTGAGCCACCCAATATCTAGGGAGGTAGGCATAAATAAGACTTGATGGAGGATAATGGAAGCTAGGCTCTCACTGTAGCGATGTATCCAGGTGAAAATCGGGAAAAGACTGATGAGATATGCCTTGATCTACGAAAAGAGGTGAGCCCGTCAGAGGGAGAGGAAGGTCAACTGAAGATATATAAAAAATAGGACGTACATGGGGAATAGGATTTACCCAGAAGCGRGAGAGCCAGTCCTTGGTCGAAATGACTTCAACATCATGTTCAGGATAATGGACTAGCTTTTTGCCAGCCTTCTTCACGGACCCGAGGAACATGGTGGGCTGACCGCGATGAGAAGAGTTGTGTCAACGCGTTGATTATATATCAAAAAAGAGGCCGCCCACATTGCCGGATGGAATAAACATGGACTGAGCTTCCGATTCCTGGTGCCTGGAAGACTGGTGCCTTGCGTCCGACTGAAATTCAATTCAGTCTTTTCAGAACTAACGGGAAAAGGGGTGCAATTGCCTGTGGAGTTCTTTATGGATTTATTCCGAGGGCTGTATGGTACATGAGCCATGGTTGTTGTCATATCAAGAGGGTATGGCGCAATCCTCTCCGAATCTTTATCATTGTCCCACGCCATTATAGCCAGGAAAGGTGATGCCAACCCCCAGATAGGCAAGTGACCCATGCACATGAGCRCTAAGTATAAACCAATCCACATATTTTTTGCTATCGAACCGTATATAAWGATTCACCTCAGCTTCAGTTCGGAACCCCCCACCCCCGCAATAAAAGAAGCCTTCACGCCGGCGGCACTCGGCAGCCATCATCCGACATTTGTGTCGTGTCCGCGAAGCTGAAGCTATCATTCGGGATCCACGAAGTTTCTCCGGACGCCCAGCTCCTCCTAATTCACAACTCTTTGTAACTTGTGCCGATAACCCTGCAGGCACCCGACTAGAACGACATAAGTAAAGAAAAAAAAATAGGGGAAATCTCCGGAGAAAGTGACGTTTACAAACGCACACACGTTCGTTGCGGTGAGGATCCAATTTAGGTTGGAGATCAGACCCGTTGCGGTGGTTTACCAGCTCTATCAAGTGTCATRGGTGTTTGGGGGCCTTTGAAATATTTTCCGCTTAGGCTCGAGTTTGAACCTCACTTGACTTGATTGCCTTCTTTTGAACGCATCACACAGGCCCGGCAGTCGTCAGATGATCAAAAAATGGTTAGATTATAGTTGGATTTGTCTGGGACTCTCTATCTACTTGATATTGCTGGATTACGTCCCTTGGCCCTTGATATAGGGCCTGTTCAAGGTATGCCGCACATTTGAAGCGTTTAGTTGGTACCTTGGAGATCAGCAAATTGCTTGGCACTATGGCGCGAGCATCTGGATATGGACCTATTACTATCCACTAAGATAGGAGAGAAAGAGAGCAAGAGGCATAGCAGCTCACTCTCTTTCGAGATGTCGTTTCAAGAACCCCCTGACTGGAATTGGGGAGTTGGCCCTTCCGATCCGGATGGAATGTTGGACAGTCACAGGTCACGATGAACATACAGAACCTGGTCCTGGATTCATAGTCTATTCCTATCGGTGTGTCCAAGAAGGTCCGTTGGGACTTGCAGTGGGTTTATCAGGTTCGAGGCGAAGAGGGATGTTTAATGAGTGCCATTCATTACCCGGAGTGAATGTCACCTCTGTTCTGATCACTGCGCCGGGAGTCCTCGTTGCGCAGCTTGAATGTACGAGACCGAACAATGGCGTCGCTTCTTTCCAGTCGGGACGGAAGATTCCCGAGGCCCACGTGGAACACCAGAAAATTAAGTCCCGAAATTTTTCGAAACATGTGTACTTTCTTGAGCACATTGACCGATTTAAAATATATAGGTTTTCGACGGGCTCCTTGAGTCCCAATTGCAACAAGATCTAGGGTTCCGAGAAAGTCAAGGCCCGTCTACAAATAATACTATTTCCGGGGAAACGGGGGAAACAAGTTTTTTGCCCGCCTATGGCCGTTGCTGACATTATATTTTTGCCACTGACACTGATTTTGATCCCGGTGCGAGCCTGAGGAAGCGTTTGTATACCCCCATAAGTAACCTTTGGAGACGTTGATCCTGGATGAGAACAATCACTGTGAAAACGGAGAGGCCGCTGGGCTGAGGAGGGAGAAAATAGTTGATCATGATTATGCTCAAARAGGCAGGGGATTATCCGCGTGGCAAAAAGAGGCCACGAGACACGCGCGCTTATTCCACCTCCTTCCTTCTGCCAAAATCACTTTCCCCCTCTTCAGGCCAGAGCGCAGTGCGCCTGTATCACGATTCACGATCTCCAACTCTCCCCTAATAGTACGAACTAATGTCTATYCCTCTCAAATCCACCCCCCTTGTGGCGCCAGGCCACACCCGCCCCGTCACTCACCTTTCCTTCTCCTCGACCCAAGATGACGGGACTTACTTGCTAATATCAAGTTGTAAAGATGGAAACCCAATGCTGAGAGAATGGACTGGCGACTGGGTTGGCACCTTCCTGGGCCACAAAGGCGCCGTCTGGAGCACCAAGCTCTCTCCCGATGCCGCCAAGGCTGTGTCCGGGAGTGCGGACTTTACTGCGTGAGCGGGTCCTTGCTCGGGTACTCCTCCTGCTTGGCTCACCATCACCAAGGAAAGTCTGGGATACGTATTCAGGTGCTGTTCTGCACTCCTTCCCGCACAACCATATCGTTCGCACTGTAGCCATCTCGCCTGGATCCACCCATATCTTGACGGGTGGTCAAGAGAAAAAAGTGAGGATATTTGACCTCAACCGYTCTGATGCAGATCCGGAGTTTTTGGTGGATAATGGTGTATTATCTCACGATGGAGTGGTGAAGAGCGTGGTTTGGGCCGGAGACCGCACCGGGGTAACTGCCGGTGAGGACGGCAAGGTCAAGTAGGTGACAAATCCCTCTGTTCGGTTGCTTGTACTGAACATCACACGCTATAGGTGGTGGGATCTGCGTACAGGGAAACTCACAACGAGCCTCTCCTTCCCTAATCCAATCACGTCAATGGAGCTATCTGCCCAAACCTCGCGCCTCGTTGTCACGTCCGGAAAGACGGTTTCATTTATACCAGTGCTTCCGAACGGGCCCAACGGGCAGGGGACGCATACCCTGACGCTTCCTTATTCCCCTTCTTCTGCTTCGATTCACCCTATTCTGCAAGATCGGTTTGTGACAGGTAATTCTGGAGATGAATGGGTTCGGGTTCATGGGATGATGAACGGTGAGGAGCGGGAGGTATTGAAGGGGCACCACGGGCCTGTGCATTGCGTGGAATTCAGCCCGGACGGTGAAATGTATGCTAGCGGAAGCGGTGAGTTGTGCTCTGCTTATCTACCGACTGCATTTATTGACCTTGGGTTCTCGCAGAGGATGGTGAGTGGCCTGTTCAGCCAGCGCGCGGCAGCTCACACAGGTGCAGGAACGATACGGTTGTGGCAGACGACGCCTGGGAAACCATATGGGTTGTGGCAGGGAGTGTAGAATGTATGCGGATTGTTGTTGACTGTACCAGTAGCAGTAGTATGCAGTCACGTGCCTGGCCCGGGCACATGACGTCATTGGCGCTCGTCATCTCTGCTTTCCCCTTGCGCCTGTTCTCTCAGAGTCTCCCCAGTATGTCGATCCGCCGTAGCAGCACCTCGCCCGACAATGCCTCCCATGAATATCCTCCCCCTCGCTCCCCGTCTCCCCCTTCTCTCACACACCACCCCCAGATMTTTCCCCACGTCATTCCCACCCCCGCCCTTGTCGAGTCTGTAGCCGGCGCTGCCCATTACTCGGGTGTCAGGGTGGATTCCGGCGGTATACATCACCGCCGAAGAAGCAGCGTCGCCGTCGAACGTCGTACTGATCTCGAAGAAGATCATGAGCGTGTAATGAAGGATCTTCTCGAGCTCTTTTGTTGTCGTCCAACAGCAGAAATCTTCGAGAGATCCTGGAGGGAGGACGCTACCTTTGAGGTAAGACACAATATGTAGCACGGTTGGACTAGGATAACACTCTTTATCTCAGGACCCATTCTCCAAGTGCAAGGGCTACCATGAATATGCCGCTCAGGTGCGCTCTCATAATCCTCTCAGCAATTCGACTGGTATGCTGATTCCTGACAGTGGTTTGCAATGGTATGCCATTCGCCATGTCTTCTCTCACTCCCTTGATCTCAACATTACCAGCCTAAAATACTTTCTAAATCCGTGACAATTTCAACACGAGTAATGTCGTCCACACACTCTCCCAATCGCCTTATATACTACCTGGTTCAGGAATACACGCTCCGGTTATTTGGGTACAAGAAGGTTGGTTTATCGAGTTTGTTATTTGAAGCACCTCTCATGCTTTGCAGACTGTCGAATCGGTGGTAGTTGTTGACATGGACGAAGACGGGAAGATCATCCACCTGGTTGACCAGTGGCAGGGACAGGAACCAGGTAAATGGCTTGGTGCTACGTTCCTTCGGACATTCTCTGCCAAGGCGCTGCCATGGTTCATCCGCGTGCCCAAGTATGCCTCTTGATCTCCCTTTGTCTTGACTGTAGATTTATGTGTGTGATTAATATGTAACAATATGCACCTTGTCGTAATGTCACTGACTTTGTATGTATGTATGAAGCCTCGTGTGACCAACTTCTTCTCGAAGTATGGTCAGCTGGACAGGACGCTCACTTTATGTATATAATGTCCTGTGTAATTCCCCTTGTACAAAGTTCCATACTCCCACTCTGAACATTCAGACAAAATGTTTCACGGCATGAGGACCATCCCTCGCTTGAGCAGGGCCCTTGTAACTCCCTCTTTGAGGACGACTCCTCTCCTCATCCGGCACCAGCGACAGGGCATTAGCACGTCGCAATCAGAATCCCGTCTCGCACCCATCGGCGTCAATGCTGCCCTCGAGGCAGCCTCTGACCCCTCAGTCCAACCTCGTCCCAAAATATTCGACGAGTTTGCACTGACGGACCGAGTGGGCATCGTCTCAGGGGGCAACCGTGGGCTCGGCCTCGAGATGGCACTGGCTTTGTGTGAAGCCGGCGCGCGTGCGGTTTATTGTCTCGATCTTCCAGAGAAGCCGTCGGAGGAATGGACAAAGACGAGGGAGTTTGTGGAAAGGATGGGAAACGGATCGAGGCTGGAATATAGGAGCGTTGATGTGAGGGACCAGAAGAAGGTGTGGAAGATTGGCGAGGATATTGGAGACAAGGAGAGGAGGATGGATGTTTGTATTGCTGCTGCGGGGATTTTGAAGAGTCATACGGATTGTTTGGAGTATCCTGCCGAACAATTCCAAGATGTGAGTGTCTCTTATGTGTGGAAATTCATAGGAGGAGGTTGTTCTGACGCTTCGGCCAGGTGATGAGTGTGAATGTGAATGGGGTGCTGCATACGGCCCAAGCTGCCGGGAGACAAATGGTTAGGTTTGGGAATCCTGGCAGCATTATCCTGATAGCTTCCATGTCAGGAAGCATCACAAACAGGGTGAGTACGCGGGGGAGTGTTGAGGGGATCCTTGCGCGCGCGTTGCTGAATTTACTCTAGGACCATGCATGGGTTTCGTACAACTCTAGCAAGTCGGCCGTTCTCCAAATGGGTCGRAGCATGGCTTGTGAGCTCGGCCCAAAAAACATTCGCGTCAACACACTCTCTCCGGGGCACATCTACACAGCGTAAGTGCTTTTCGTTCGCAAGGTCAGGACAGAGGGTTCGTTTTTTGTTAACCCGTTCGCGTAGGATGACGGCAGCATATTTGAACTCACAACCTCATCTCCTTGAGAAATGGTCCCAGTTGAACCCTATCAACCGCATAGGACGACCAGACGAATTGCGCGGAGTAATAACTTGGCTGGCAAGCGACGCGTCGACCTTTTGCACCGGTAGCGAGTATGTTGAATGCTTTTCTGTTCCGTTCGGCGCTGACTTGTGGGCACTTGCTAGCATTCTTGTCAATGGAGGACATCATGCGTGGTAGTGTAGACTTTGTGGTAGACCTAAGTCAATGAGACGCGTGCGAACTTGTTGTTTTCTTCTGGATGCTCAGACTCCGTTTCCCTTCGTCATTTTGTCGACGTTCCTTTTCGACAACACAAGCCTCTTTTGCTGGCCATAACAAAGTGAGAAGCAAGCCCCAGCCCACAATTCTCCATAGAGGGGTATTGATGCTGCAGTTACCCAGTGGTCGAAAATCAAGGACAAGAAAGGCGCCAATGATGCACAAAGAGGACAGCTGTATACCCGTGTTGCCCGAGTAAGTTTTCTGCCTTATCAAGGACCCACAATCATTGGACTCATTGGTGCTGTTCTAGGACATTGCAATAGCTATCCGGAGTGCGCAGTTTCTATCCCTTCTACTCGCAGACGTTATGGCTAATTCATGTCAACCAAGGTGGTGGTTCCGCGGATCCAGCTCTCAACTCCTTGCTTGCCACCGCCATAAAGAAAGCGAAAGACCAAGATGTACCAAAGGAAAACATAGAGCGCGCTATCGAGCGGGTATGCTATTCGGGTTTTTTTGGCTGTAAAATGGTTTACAACTTTGGCTCCAGGCACAGGGTAAGAATAGGAAAGGAGAGGTGATGACATATGAAGCATTGGCAGTCGGATCTGTGGGCAT
>JAECYV010000009.1:948692-1086042 GCA_023014305.1 Lepiota subincarnata
TTTTTTTTTTCTACAGAGTACAAAAGGCGTCAGTCATGTGGATGTTTAAGAAAGTCGGACGCGTCGATATCAAGTTCCCTAGACCCAAAGACCCCTCTGCCAACGAAGAGCAAGACGCCATACTTGAAATTGCCCTCGAAAACGACATGGAAGATTTCGATGTTGTGGAGGCCGATGAAGAGAATGTGCAGCTGATGAAGGTGCACCCTCCGATTTTTCTTAGAACACGACACGGAAGAGTTGACCCAGTCCCCGCAGCTATACTGTGCACCAGAACGCGTCGCGCAGCTGGCGGAAGCTGTCTCCGCGTATCCTTCTGCTGATCTACAAGAACGCAAGATCCTTTATATTCCCGAGAATCCCAGCGACTCCTCTTTAGATGAAGAAGGGAAGGAGAAGCTAGCGAGGCTATTAGATAAACTGTGGGCGGACGAGGATACTCTGAACATTTGGACGACTACAGATAAACCATGAAAGAATATCTAATGGGAACTGTGCGAGGGTCTGAGCTTTATTGACACCCACGCTTGCCCACCGACACCGCCTATTACGACGAGGTCCTTGCTGGCAGCAAGGGCGATATATTGAGCAAAACTGGACACTCCCGCAGCTTTATAGACGTCCTTAGTTTTTGCCAACTCTGCTCCTAATAATGATCTTAGAACCATTGTTTTGCCTTCGGCCAGAGAATGTTTAAGGTATCGCAGAAGAGGCTCGAATGCGAGGGTGTCGTTAACTTCTTGTCTGCCAGGTGGCAGCGGTACGGACCTGATTTCGCGTGTGTTGGGGGGCTCCGACCTTGTCTCGAGGTTCCCCCAGCTTCCACCCCACCCGTTATCCTGAGTCATCGGCCTATCTAGCTGGCTGAGCATTTGATCTCGGATGTCGTCTGATCTCCCCGATTCACTCCCTCCATTGTGAAAAGAGTTGGCAGGGAAAGATGGCGTTGCTTCAGGACTAAGGCTAGGGGCAGAGGGTGCGTGAGGTGCTGAAGTTTCTGGCCCGGGCATGGACCTAACACTCATCTTGGGTGTTGGCAGTGCTGGGGTCGAAACGCAGGTGAAGGGTCGCGGGGAATTTGGAAATGAGGGGGGAACCGGGTGGGTACCAAAGAACGGTGGTGGTGGTGGTGGCGACGGTGGGGTTGGCATCACCCCTGCTGCTGTTCCAGTGTTCCTCTGAGCTTGAAGTTCGCGAGCCGGTGCCTGTGGCCTTGGATGCTCCCCAACGAAACGCGGTGCTGGCTCTGGACCTGGGGCAAGGCACAGGACATCCCTTTGCCAGCTGAAGAYCCTAGTCGCCGTGTTACGAAAAGAGGCTTTGTTGATGTCGTTCTCGTCTGGAACTACTAAATATACGGTGTAGTTGCGGAATACCAGGAGGGAGACGGGGTATAGGACACTATCATTTCCAGAAAAAATCATAATGATGTTCTTTTCTGGAGTGTCCAAGTTCACTGGGTGGTCTACAGCAAAAACCAAAACATCCACTGCAGCGCCATGGGGTATCTATCAGGACAATTATCCCATGCGGATATAATGAGTACAAGCCTCACCTGCTAACATCCTTGTAAGGGCTTCCTCATCGTGTCTCTTCATCAGTGAGCAGTCTACGATTGTTACGCCCATGCCAGGCACTTCAGCTCGAAAAGCCGCAACATGAGACATCTCCGCATCTCTGTTGGGGTTGCAGTATGCCCTGATGCTCGTAACAATCCCAAGAGAACTCGTGAACCCTCTTATATTTCTTAATAGCTCGCACGGTGACATCTGCAGGACTGGCGGTGAGCAGGACTCTGCAGAAAAACGAAAACGATGAGTGGGTTTTTTTTTGTTCCCAAATTCGCCATCTTATTAACTTCATACCTAGGTCCCAAAATACGGCGATCTTGGGGTGTKMAGGGGGCATAATTCAAATTTACTGATCCCGTTGACCGACGTTCGGTGAGGTAGTAGAAATCGCAGCAGAGGGTGTTCCATCAAACCTTCTTCAACCTTCTTTGCGAGTTGTCCATGATCACAGGCGGCAATCTTGTTTGGATCTAAACTCACGCTCCACATACATCGATACAACAATGATGGTAAATGTACTGTACATRCAGCAATGTCGTGACCAAGTGCTTAAAGATTCACAAAATCAAAAAAATGAGTCCAAGTCCGCGCCTACCCACATCACACGACTAAACCTTCATATGGTATAGCTCYGGACGTAATGAAATCCAAAATTCTCCCTTTTTCTCGGGCAACTCTACTATACCTGCTTGTTCGGCCAGTTGCGCAAACTGCGTAAAGTTGGCGGCCTTMGCTGTCTCCATATCCTTGCTATGGGAACTCGTCAATACTGCKGCAATGCTGGGTCGGAACGGTTTATCRTCCCCTTTGGCTCGATATTCTTTTAACATTCCTACCAGAGCTCGGAAATGAGTTGGGATGACGCTGGGAGCTGGGGTACGGAGTGGTGGAGGTTCAGGAACAAATGCTGGTACGGGAATAGGCGCAAACATTGGTATCACTACTGCGGATGTTGGAGCTAGTGTCGAGTSGGGTAGTTCTGGTTCTGGTCCTGGTGCTGTTGCTGTGGGCACCGAAGGAAGCGCTGAATTTGATATTACCAACGGCGATGGCTGTGGCGTTGGAACTAGGGATGCAGCAGTTGACTCTGACGTAGGCCCTGGCATAGATCGTGGTATTGCAAGCACCGGCGAGTACTCGACAGCCCCCGGAGTGGCCGTGCGGCTTAGCGGTGGCGGAACAGCAGTAAGAGGTGAAGATACATATGCGTGGAGTGGTGTCAATGTTGAGGCTGGTGAAGGGATTACCGTCKCTGTTGAGGTGCTCGAAGGTGATTGGGGTGGAAGCTCTAGCTGAACCGATTCTCCAACTTCATGCTGCAGAAATTCGTACTCAAAGGCCCGATCTTCATCAAGAGAGCTTAGGAAATTTGGGCCAACTGGGGCGAATGGATGAGGTGCAGCAGATGGATAAATGCCGTAAGACAGCGGACTGGGTGCGGGTGAGAAGCTCGAGTATGARGGAGGAGCTGATGATGGACGTTGAATGTGATCCTCGAGATTTAGTCTTATCGAGTTGTTGGTCGGTTGACCTATCTGCTCTTCCTGTTTCAAGTCCTCTATATCTGAAGGAGGTAATACTGGTTGTGTGAGCGCTGGTTGTTGTCCTTCCGGGTGGCCTCTGCCCAAAGGGTTGGCGGGCTCTCGATGGGAACCGGCACCGCACTCGTGAGGAGGGGTTGTGACASCTGGTTCGGTGGTATCAATAGACAATGTCGTCTGGGATTCGTGCTCGGGAACATCCTGATCGAGTGGCGCAGCAGGGGTTGTGGGATGGCTAGTTTCTGGGGAGGCACTGTCGGTGTAGGGCCTTGGACGTCGCCGATCATGATGAGCACTTGGAGCATCATCTACCTTGTACYCATCACCCAGAACGTCGTGGAACCAGTCAAGATATAATGACGCTTGCGAGTATGGACCAACGCGGTCCTTTGGGCAAATCAGTACAACGCGGTGTTGTCGGAGTCTCAGAATCGAGACCGCATAAGACAGATCGGAGTTTCCAGCGATGATAACAAGGGTTACGGGCCGTGGATTGTCGATACTGTGTGTGAGGAGATCCACTTTGGAGCGAGCAGGATTTATAAATTGAGCATTTGATTCCTGAAAAAAAACTCCTACCTATCATCATTTTGCTCGAAACACTCCTATGTTCTGTCGCAGGACAGTCTATCAAGGAAACTCCAGAGGATTGCAGCTCGGACCTCAGTCGAAAGGCCCTCGATGTTTGGAGGCCCAAAAGATCCCCATATCCTTTGAAACTTTTGACAATGCCAAAGTTCTGAGTCAAGAGTCGGACTTTATTCACTGTTTCATAACCCGATAGCTGTGGGGGGATAGGACATGTATCTAGTARGTAGTTTTGTATACGGCTTTAATCCAGATTCTAGGTGAGCACGACGGGTAACATACCTATATCCCAAAACACTGCTACATCCTGTAAGTCATACATGGTAATGATGATGAGGTTACTGCTGGAAGGTTGCTGTCAACCATGCTGCCTCCATGCTTCGCATATTGCCAAGCGCTCAGAAGTACGTGACATAGGATGACAATTACAGTACAAGCTCTGTTGTAACACCCGGGCCCTTAAAGCGCTCCTCATAGATACAAATACCAAAAAAATGAAAACAAAAAATCGCACAGAACATGTACATAAGATGTCGTTGTGTTACACTATATTGGTCTTGCTAAATTAGCGTCCAATGCTTCGTGGCGCGTATGCCCGCTTGTAAAACGGAAACATGACCAAGTAGACCCCCTCCCTCCCCCCCCCTCCGTCCGTAAGTCAATGGCAATATTCGGGGCGCAGGGCTATCCAGGCGTCACCAAACTTCCCCCCCAGCGTTATAATATTGGCCAATTCGGCCAGGGCCACATACTGGCCGAATTTTTCGACCTTTGCATTCTTATAGATGATATGAGCCTCCTTATTTAGCTCCAAGGCAATGTTGGAACGCAAAGGGCGCGGGTTTGCGTTCTTGTAGTACGCCTTGAGCAAATCAACTAATGGTTTGAATCTCGGGGGCAGTGGAGGGGGAGGGGGAGGAGAATGTTGCGGCACAGCGGACGGAATAGGTTCGGTCAGATTCGTCGCACGAACTGGCGGGCTCAATGGGAAATCGCCGAATGTAAAACCCGGAGTCGCCTGGGGTTGCTTCTCGGGTCGAAGGGCTAAAAAATCTGGGAAAGGGGGTCGTGAGGTCCCCAAGGTGGGCTTGGGGACATCTGTCCATGCTGGTTCAGCATAGCTAGCTTTTGAAGCTGAACCACTAGAAGGTAAGGGTCTCGAACCAGCATCGTGTTCTCTGTTCGTGTGGGAGACGTTGGGAAGCGGATTAAACAGCGTGGGGTCCCCTTGTGCAGAAAAATAAGCAGGGCGAGCAGTACTTTCGTGAAAGGAGGCCGAGCTTCCTGATGATATCGATGAATGACGCTGTCGTTGGCGGTAATCTGTGGCGTCCACTTCCTCCTGCTCAGGAAAACTAAATGGACTCCTCAATGGAAAAKCCCCTTCAGTCGGTAGGTCATGATGAGGTATGCCTGGGGATATTACATCTTTTTCCTGGGTTTGGGGATTATGACTACTTGACGGTACCGGTCTAAAGATGTTGTTCCAATTAAAACACGCCGTAGCTTGTGACTTTAGACTGTTGTGCGCTGTCGGGTGGGTTACCAAAACAACATGGTAACAGCGAAGTCTCAACACAGCCAATGCATATGCAAAATCTCGGTCCCCTGAAATCACAACATAAGTTAAGGGWGCAGGATTGTCGATGGCATGAGCTATCATGTCGACTAGATGAATTTTTGGTTGAGTGCATGGGGATATCCTTGCTCAAATTCAAATTACGAACCGAGCATCATCTTATCTGCAACGTCTTTGCGCCCATTATGAGGACAATCGGTCAARGARACACCRGAAGCTTGCAGCTCAGAACGGAGCTGTAGRGACCTCGATTCTGGYGAATAAGATTGCTCCGGCAACTCAAGATAGGCCTTGAATACTTTGATGCTGCCGTAGGCCTGAGCCACTCGTCGAATCTCTTTCACGATTTCCCAACCAGAGGAACCCGATGGAGCCGGGCAGTTCTCTGCCGAATGAACCAATYAGTGARGATAAGGATAGAACTAGTTGGATTTCGAACCATAGTCCCAGAAGATGGCGACATCRTTCCTGGRCYCGTGCATCGTGGAATTGGAGGAATGGCCAGMGTRAAGGGAGAGAATGCGARTTGTCAGTGTTGTGGGCGCATAGAACTGTGGGTTTGCAAACCCAACAGYGCYGAAGCCGCCTTGGCTCCCTACTGGAAAGCTGTGTGACCATCGCTATTCTTCCCACGGGTGTCCAGTAGTTTGCCGAGGTRRGGAGCGCCTYGGTTGAARGCTAGATGATGCATTACGAAAGGAGGCCRGAGTAAMTGARGTTGGCTTTGGGTTGTCGAGTCCCAACTTGGGCACGCGCCGTGATGGARGAAGCCYCGTCTTCCCTAATAAGGCATTCGTTCTGATCCAATCATACAATACATTTTACAGCTTATTATACGRCGTAATTCAACCACTCGGCTTTCAGAGATAACCAGTTTKGTCCCACGTTGATGATCCCGTCSTTGTTRGCTGCGGAAACATAACTCYTCCACKTCAGCCCCAAMTTCTTGTAKAKACCTGGRTYCGTCTGGCCGAGTTCGTTTGCGATAGTGGTAAGAAGTGGATGTGTTACGCCCGCTCGGTGGTGCCTTTGTAGTGACCTAACCAAAGGACGGTATTGTTGTGCAATTTTCCGTGAGGGCCCGGGGGCTGCGCTTGCAGATTTAGCAMKTKTTKKTGGGGTCACAYTAGGCGTAGCTTTTGTGGCCGCCAACACCTTTGGGAGCGGAGAGTCTGGCACARTCGGAGTAGCTTTTGTGATCGGACCAGSTYGAGWSGTCACCGCTGGACGGGGCGRCGGTATCYGGATCGGAGTGGAAGGCGCTGGAAGRGGGACCGTGCCCTCCACGTTGACTTGAGTYGTTGGTACGGGCGTTGGTACAACAGTTGGACTAGCCGTGACTGGAGGGCCRGGGCTAGCTCTAGTGGCAGGMGCAGYTGGATGAGGAMTGGTACCATTCGAAACTGAGGGCTGCGTGTCCCYATYACCCGGCGAGGGCACGGGGGGTTCGACTGGTTGGCTAATTAACGAAAAYTTGGACGATCCGGAAGATGAGGTTTTGGAAGAAAAAGAATTATTGTCGTTGGGAGAGCTTTGTTGGTTTGCTACYGGTCTGTCAGGGGTCGGGGGCCTCGGAGCAGRCCCYCCAGTGATCTCAAGGGGAAAGGGCGGAGGAGGAGGAAATAAAGGCGCGCCGGAGACTGTGGCGGCACGAGGCCTAGACGGCCCTGATTCAATGGCCGGTTTCTGCAAGGRAGGGGCYGGYTGTRCGGAGGGCGCACGAGGAGGTGGAGGCCGAGGCTCGCTTGGTAAATTTCCAGAGGGTTCTCTGAGCGGCCTCGGGGTTGGCGAAATAGGTTCCRTATGAGATRGRGGAGYATGTGTATTTTCATGGTTCTCGGAATGCGYCTCAAGATGATGATCCTCATGGGCTGGYGTCCCGTTAATAGWTYTACGTTCGATGCCCKTGGCCTGSTGAGGTGAGAATACCTCCGTTCGGTGGACAAAAATGGTGTCAGGGCCATTCGGAAACACARCTGGGTCCTGAGGACGAGAAGCGGAACCAAAATTCGGAGTGGATGTAGGTCCGAGCGATGGCGATCTGGGAGGGGACCCGGGCCCGGACGAGGATGAGGATGAGGATGAGGAGGGTGGGGCATTGTCCCCATCAATGCCGAGGATCCTGGCGTTCCAGTCAATAGAGTCGTCCGCCTGCATGGTAAGACTTTCATGCGCCCCGTGGGGACAGATAACAACCACTTTGTATCGCCTAAGTCGCAATATGGCTAGGGCATATGATAGACTGCGGTCAGCAGTGATAAGAATGATAGTATAGGGAGGTGAATGGTCCATCGCCAGGGTTAACATATCGGCTGCAAGTCGGTGGGGTCAATTATTCGGGCACGGGAACATATGCGCGGACTCACCAGTTATTGCTTTGTCGGCAATATCCTTGCCTAAATGACTCGGACAGTCCATAAGAGACACTCCAGAAGAGTGTAATTCCCTCCGTAAAGCGGCGAAGGCTGATCCAGATTGATTTGCTATGTCCAAGTAGGCCCTAAAAGACTTGATAAGACCGTATGAGTCGGATGCTTCCCGTATTCCCCTGGCAAGCTCATAACCAGACATGCCAGATCGAAACCTCGTAGTTTCTGGTATCACAGGCCCCTCCGTTCGTCAGCATAACCGCCCCCAAGCCGGTCACACCAACTCGAATAGAACACTGACCGAAATCCCAAAATATTGCGACATTGCCCTCGGTTTGCATATCAGAATGGAATCAAAAGCGCGTGGTCCTGATGGTCGTCGTTAGAACCTCCTTAGTAGACATCGTCCCTCTTTGCGCCCTGTTATAGGAGATGTAGGTGTTAATGCCCGTGTGCAGCGTGTGCACCCCCATACCTGATACACGCGTCGTAAACATGGTCCTCGGGGCAGGGACTAGGCAGCTTTCGGCGTGTACAGATGATATATGAAGGCGAGATACTGGAGTCTTGAATGTTGTATTCGAACCTGAATTTATGGGTTGACGTTCTRTAGAGGCTGAAAAGCTCTTGGTGTTACAAGCGCTTTTCTCCATTGACACTTTGCGTGTGTCACTTGCCCCGTGAACCAGACGAATAGAGGCCCACAGGCATTCAGCGCCTGTAGTGGTGCGTGGCCGTTCTTTGCCCTTGGTGTGCATGGAGAGTGGGTGAGCCGGAGATAGTCAAACTCCCTGAAACCTGCTGCTCAGAGGGTTGCGGAAGTGTGTGCTCAACAGTAATTTTATATCTTGCACGTGGGGCTCGTTAAGAACACGGAATCCGACAGTTGGTATCATGAAGTAAACGATCAGATCTGAGCCTCATTGGGGAATCGGCAAGCAGTCCTGCCCTGCAMTACTCGTCTCGYCCCCCCCCATGTATATTGTATAAACATCAAGACCATGCCTCGAACATTCACATTTGGCGGTAAAAGAGGCAAGTCGACGGAAGTTGGTGCCCGAGATTCGTGAGTTTCCAGACTTGTCCCAAGGATACGCAAAACGTACAAAGACAACAACCAGTGTCCAATCGATATTACGAGGTAGCAGTGACAAAGATTACACCAAGAAAGCCGAAAATACTTTGCTAGCATGCACAGCGACGAGCGAGAGCGAAAACAAAAAAAGAAAGACTAGGCCAAAGAATTTGTTTCGCTCTCGTAAGCACTCAATAAATCATCATATCCCTCATCATCTCCATCTTCCGCCGCACTATCCCTGTTTCGACGGACAGCTTCCCGATTGCTGCTGGACACTTTGCGTGTCCGGGAATTAGTTGAGACCTTTCGCACCCTGTCTTCTTTGGCCTTCGGTGACTTGGCAGGCGAAGTTGGCAAGTCTTCAGTATCAAATGCAGAAGCCCTGGGCGTGGCAGCCGTTTCTTGATCTTCGGTGGGCCACGGTACGGACAAATTAGATGGACTAGTTGCCTTGATGTCTTCTGATTGAACTGTATTCTCAATATGAAGATTGCTGAGTCGCGGCGGATAACGTTTGCTTCTTAGCCGGGCTGCTCGAGAAGCCACGTCCCCGAAAGAGGAGTCTGATGTGTCGTCACCTGGCGGTGAAACAACTGGCTGAACTTTCCTCCTGTACGATTTTCGGGCAATTGATGGATGCTCTAAGAGGACGGGAGCGTCGGTCTGATTATTAGGAGTCGAATCGTCATCCTTTGGTGACACAACATTGACCGAGTCCTGATGTTCAGGTAGAGTTTCTTTCGCAGGCGTAGAAGATGCCGGAGATCCCTGTTCTGACGAAGCTGTGGATGTGCTTGAAGGAGGACGAGAATGTTGAGATTTTGACGCAAGGGCCATAGGTGAAACGGATCTCCGGTTCAGTGGAATAACCCGACTGGCAACTGCGTCTGAATCATAGTCCGAGCGATTTGGCTTCAAGGATCGGTGGACGGCGTCCGATGGAGATAGAGATGAGACAGAAGACATAGAATCTCTATGCAAGTGGGAGTTGCGAAGCTTTATGACATCTCCCCAGTCTTCACCATCATGCAACGGTGCAACTCTTGACCTCCCGCTCTGATGTGATGTCATTAGGGTAGAAGAACTCAGCAAAAGCGGTCGCGGCGCGGTTTTAGGTGCCGTGGGTGGTGGTGATCTGGGAGATGGAGTTCGCGTTAAGGACAGGAGGGATGACTGGAGATTCCGAGTCTTCTCGAGCAAGCCTCTTCCACCAGATGCCTCAGTTTGAGGAGAGGCATCTTCTTTATCGGAATTCTCAATGGGAGAGAATGACAAAGCTGTAGCCACGGTAGGTATGAAGCTGTCGCGAGGATTACGGAAGACACTAGGTCGAGGAGGCGGAGTGTATAAAGCGCCCGTATGATCATAGACTGGCAATGAGCTTCGCCTGAAATCTGGTTCCACGCTCCGTTGAACGGGGCTTGTCATTGCACTCCGCACTTCCAGGACGGGAGAAGGTAGGACAGGTTCTGGAGCCTTTGGCCGGCCCCAAGCAGTTAACATTGCTTTGGCGCGCCAGTTGCTGCTGAATTTGGCGAGTGTAGCCATGGTGTCCGAATCCTTTAGCTTTTCTGTGTATGCCCATAAATTTGTAGAGGCAGAGCTGGAATTCTCCGTTGACGTTGATGATGTTGCCGGCGAGGCTGGCTGGTCTTGAGCGGTTTCTGATGTGATGGGTGGGGTGGCAGGTCGAGATCTATCTGGTGAAGGTACATAAACGGGAGATGGGGGTGCTTCCATGGAGGACTGGTTAGTGATTCCTCTCCAGACAGAGTTGGCGATTCGGGAAGTCAGGCTGTCGGTCTGGTCGTCTCTGCTTGGCGTTTCAGTATCGCCACCGTCATCGGTTTCCTCTTCCTCGCTTGACGTTCCTTCATCGTCATCCGAACGCTCGGGGGAGTCGATTTGGTTGGTGAATCCCTTCCACATTGTAACCTTGATCCGTGCGCCGAGTCCCAATTGGGACCTCTGTGATGCACCATCTGATTGCTGCGGAGGTGGTGTCTTGTTCAATTCAATAGAACGCTGCAGGATAGCTTCAATCCCCCCCAAAGAATCAATGGGGTATACTTGAAGAATCGACAACCCTTCGAGAAACCCGTCACCGGGTTGCGCTGACATATTTGCCGGGTCTCTGTCCCAGAGTCCTGGCGACTTTCTATTTCCCCCTTTTGCCCTGTCAGTGGACATTAGTCGCGGTGTAAAGTGCATGAAGAGACTTGCTTGCCGTAAGAGTAATGGTTTGGCTGCGATGAGCATGGCTGCACAGATTTCAATCAGGGAGTCAAGGCGTGGGTGCTTGCCACGTTCCCGGCCTGGACGAGATAGCACCACGTCCCAAACTGGATATATTGCAGGTAGGGGCAACGCGTGCGTCAGCAAAGAGGAGAGCCATCGACTGTGCAAGATTAGCYYCACTTAGGGGGAATGAACAAATGTTTCACGTACTGGGAGTAATGTGGCAACGCGGGATTGAGTCCCATGATATTCTACGAGTATGAAAATCAACCATAGGGCATGAGGATCAACCCAAGCAACTAACCAGCTGTTCCGAGAGCTCAGCGTCCACTCCCCTGAGCATCTCGTCGAGGCGCGTCATCCAGATATTAGAACTCTCCCCATCTTCTAGCTCGGCAAACTCTCCGACAAGAGCTTCAAACAGCCAGAATGAATCTGCTTCGACATGCGCCGCATCCTCTGGTTCCACCTCCTGTATTAGAGCGGAATACAGAGGCACGAGCAGGGAAGGAACGTATGGTGAGAGATTCCCGGGATTAATTGATGCATGTAGGTAGAGCAAGCGAAGCAATGCCGAAGCATGCTTCTGACTTGCGCTGCCTAGAGTGACTGATTTGGATGATAATAGAGTCGTGGGTCTGTTGTTATCGTTAGTATGAGCGTGAGGTGCCGTRAGGGAAATTGCAGGTGTCATATTGAGTTCTGCCTCCAGTCTTATCTCAGGTGAGGCAGAGACTGTGGGGTTCTTTTGGTCGCCTTCATTCAACCGTCGTAAGGATTGTAAACGAGTGTCCAAACAATTTGAGAAAGATATACGAATGTCTTCGCTAGCGTTTTGATGCAACGGGCAAATAGMAAAGTCTTCGGGTTCCGAATCCAATTGTCCAAATAGTTCGACGGGTATGCGTATCAGATGATTATATACCTCGAGAAGCGTTGTATCCGGGCCCAACAGTGGTTGAGCAGGGGCTGGAAGATCCTGGAAAGGCTTCAAAAGCCGCCGGATGAGGTCCTAGGAAGGTTTAGTTCAAAAATCGAGGTTAACTGTGGAGGGGTGACTGACGTAGTACGCATCCCGCTGTTTTGTCATCTCCGTTCTCCACGCCGACTTGTCGGCTGGTGGGGCATTCAGGAATAATCTTTAACGAGGTTAATCCAGCAACACTTGCCAACAGGGACAGTATGTCAAACTCACTTCCAGATTCTGGCTCGAAGCCATCCAGGTTCGTCCGGAATGCCTGGAATAAATGTRAACAAAATCGTTGCTGGAGTGGACGGGTGGTTGCATGCCTACCTTGAGCACACAAGTGTCGTAACCGTGTCATGTCAATCGGGAGCGTAGAGGAGGGGTCTAGAACTTCAGACAGTGGGTTCACTCTGGGAGAACGTAGTTGGTGATGGGACGTGTGTGATTCGGCCTGGGTCCAAACTCACAGGTCTTGTCTCTGAGGCCCGGGGGTCCAAGACGCCCCATARCTTCTCGCGATTCGTTGCATGTAGGAATCCAACTGAGCGGCGTTAGGAGGTCGTCTCGATACAGCTCGAAGCACTGCAAGCGATACGTAGCCGTCCCTGTTGTCCACAGCAGAGCTGACGACATCAGGTCCAAGTCGTTCCGAGAGTATGCCGCTAACGGCACTCAGCTCTGTGTCCATYAGTGACTGGAAGAAAGATGGTYAGTGTGAGGGCGAACCTTTGATTTGAACATGAGGGGCAGCAAAGATGATGCTGGAGGACGCTTCAAGGAGTGTCGGACTTGGGGGAAGCCTGAGGCGTCTGAGCCAACTTGTGCATTGTCACGGGGAATGGAGCGAACGCACCCTTGGTCCAATTCCGAAAAACGATCCAACAAAGTCCCGATCTGCTGCTCCAAGACCTCCAGCAAGTCGGCTAACAAGTCCTCCTGCATGAGTTTCTGCGCCTTGCTGCGAGCCAGCGCAACGTTCCCCTGCTGTAGTAGGGTCGTGATATCCTTGYGGGTAATGACGGAGTCGGCATCTTTCTTTGCTTGCAGCTGTCCGAGGCGTTGAATAGAGGATCTGAGCTGTGTCTGCATACGCCCACTAGGGTCAACAATGAGAGCGTCGCACATTTGCGACAACTGCACACCTTCACTGGCGCCGATTCCCAGGTCATRGGGGCAAGTTGTGGTTCACGAGGGAGACGGAGGGGTCCAGGATGGTGTGGCCAGAGCCCGATGGGGATGTTGTTGGTCGGGAACGTATGCCCGCACCCGCAAAGACTGGGGAGGTATTTGTTTCCCTGAATAAATTAGTGCTGCGAATCGGACCACGTGCTCGCGTCGGGCACGGACAAGACCAAGAATATGTTGCAACCAACTATTCATACACTCTATATATACATCTAACTATACAAATCTATCATTGGTGAACGCTTTGCCAGTCGTCCAGATGCCCCGCCCGGARTCAGCGAGTGGGGRGTTGGARGTACTGAAGAGTATCTGGAATATGTAGACATTGCACTCCGACGTGTCTGGACGGAATGTCTCGGTTTGTCATGGACCTCTGGGGGGAATGTAATCGTCGTGGGGGTTGTCAGCTTATTCATAATGGGTAAAAGCGAGGGTCTCCCAGACGAAACTTCGTCCTTGGAGGACGAATAGCCCTTTTCGCTGTCGAGCGAACGCTCAACGTCCTGCGACTGCCGCCGTCGATACAGTCTAACTGCAAGGCCACAGAGATAGATTATCACTGTCGACCTGATCAGTTGGRCAACCACTTCTCTAAGGGGGTGCAACATACGGAGTGCAGGGACGATCCAACTCGCGATAATGACATAGGTCGAAATCAAACCGCATATTCCTTGTTGATCACCAACTGTATCGTGCAAATTGAGCGAATGCGCATAAGGGAGCCCGAAAATAGCGTACGTTGCTCTTCACARYGGAATCGTGGTGTCCAGTGTACAAAGGCGGCTGCAGTTCCTGGGAGACAGATCAAAAACAGGACTCCAGAGGAAAGAAAACAATTACCTATTTGCACGATGAGCAGGAAGCCTACGCGTGCTGTATCAAGCCAGATTCGAAAATCAAGCACCAGCCTGAAAATGACTTCAATTGAYTGCCAAGGCCTGCTCAGARCTAAACCCACAGTGTAAGGAGCATTACAACGGTAATGGCATTTGCAATCARCATAACCGCGATGAGAGCTCCTAGGAGTGCTGCGTTRTTCGGACTGCTCAGGATGCAGGGGCGGCCCACTCACTCTCAGATCCAGCCATACGATCCCACTGCAAGAATAGAAYGACAGAATATAGGATAACCCATGCAAAACTGAGAAGATTAGCACAATCTAGTTCTTTATGAGCTGGCAAGTATACTGGAAGAGCAGACGAGCACTCACTGAATGCAATAATTCTAAGACGCAGAAAGAGGGGCGACTCGTCCATTTTATGTCACGATGTGGCCCACCAGGGACCGCAAAGAAAAAGGCCAGCCGCGGAGGAAAAGAAAAGGAAGGGCTTGGAGGGGAGGGTGACCCCAGTTGTCAACAGGTTGTAATTTCATATCACTGCCGTTTAGTGGTCTTGTACTGGACGAACAATACGGCACTATTGTTTCTATTTCGGGTATTGTTTGTGTCTGTTTGTGCAACACAATGTCCTTGGCAGCGACAGTAAGGACAAGACATGCGTGGATTAAGAGCTGGAGCCCGTCACATATTATAGCCAATTACTGCTAGGAAATAATTCCTTAMACTACAGTAATGTTGCATCATGCAAACACATCCACCCAGTACAAACGCCCAGACTGGATAGACGTAAATCAGCACGAGCTTTGAGTCTAGACATGATATGGAAATCACAGGATAAAAGGGAAGAGGTCAAAGCGCGGAAATACGAAGCAACACCAGAACATGACTGAAGTGTGCAATCATCGTTTCCGTAACATYTTCTTCTTGGAAATCTTGGCCTCCAATTCGAACCTACTCCGTTTCTTCATCCTGCGTGCTTCCTCTACATCCGTGTCACCAGAATTTTCAGCTCTTTTCCTCGACGAAGCGTCCCTGCTTCGACTAAGAACATCTGCCTTTTTCCCCTTCATCCGTAGCTCCTCATATCCATCRTTTCCATGGTGCCTCCGCTCCGCACTCCGGAGCACATCATTAAACTCGTCTTCCAAACCACCAGCTCGYCTTCGAGCCCTCGGGTTATACRATCCGCCCAAGTCACCACCCAGTGCTAGGTCAGCTTCATCRCGGACACGCCGTTTGGCATCGCTCTTCTTCATCATAACRCGCGTGAAATTTTCCTCYTCAAACTCCTGCAAGCGCTTGAGATAGGCTGCRCGCTTGGAGCCTARCGCGGGGATACCGCCTAAACCAGAAGTGGTCTCGACATGAGGTCGTGAGGGGTCGGCGGCGAGATGAGCGAGAGCGGAAGGAATAGGRGCACGCTCCTTGCGAGATTTGGATTTTGAAGGTTCGTTGTACGGAACGGGAGCAAGACGTGGAGGTCGGTAGATCCCGTCGGCAGGTTGGGAAGCACCATCATGGGGGGCATCGGAATCGTCCTCGTCGTGGTCGTTGCTTTCTAAATTTTGGGGATTAGGCCTGAAGGCCAGGGGGTCTAAGGGTTGTTAGATCAGTTATAGGACACTATAATTTTGCAAGACGAGACACGCACCATCCACAGCTATCTGGGATGCTTCGGGTTCTCGTGCCAGTCGTACGAGTTTCTCGATCTGATACTTGAGTTTTCCCTCGAGTRCTCTGGTCTTCTCRAGGACAACGCGACCTTCAATCATGGAGTCCACTAGATCGCCTGCGCCAGAACCGCGACAGCTCCGTTCGGGATCGCTGAAAGCAGCGCGGGGAGGTTCACGTTCTGCCAGTGTATGTCCGAGGGTTCTGCGAGAAGACAGGAGGACTAGCGAACGTAGATAAGACAGCAGAACATAATGCTTGGTCGAGAGTAAAGATATTCCATCCTTGGTGTCGAGTGTTTGGGGACTTGATTTTGCATGAGAAATTTTCGGGGGCTATCTCGGGTTGAGGGACACACCTATCAAGGAGGCTTCGTATTGTCTGACGAGCAGATGATATACTGGTCGTCATAGCTTGCAGTGAGGAACGTAGCTCATCTATCCTGGAGTCGTCCTCCATAGTTGTGGTCCTGTGCAGAAGCAGCTCAGTAAGGATSAAGGTCACAACACAAAAACAACAATCGATTTCAAATTGCTCGATCAGTTAACGGGTTTCTAAGCCGCCRTTCCGAAGAACGTAGTGCGTGGCATCAACGACAAGCCTCAGAGCCCAGTGCGCTTCTTCCTATCCAAAGAGAGAATAAAGTGAAATACATACCTTTGTAGTGAGATGATAGAGTARAAACTGTCTTTGACAAGCGTGTCGACAAGAGATGCTTATATAAGGAATGATAATAGGACCATCAACAAGCAGCATCAGTTTACCGTAGTTCCTTCTTCTGCCAATACAGTTATTGCGATACACATATACCCCCCCCGTCAATCCTGCTGTCCGCAAGCAAGATGTCTGATYCCAGAGACCTCAAGGGCAAAGCTGGCCTGCTCATTGATAAACTCATCGACATCTATCAAGAGTCCAAGGTGCGGGAACGACAGGGGTTCCTCASAATGTCGCACTAACCAGACTTCACCCATACAGACCAAGCCACCTAGTCCACCTCACAATCCCCCTCCGAGGCCTCCGAAGCCGTCTGGAGGGTTTCCCTCGAGTGCTCAAGCCAACAAYCTCACAGCTTCATTCAACACACTCTCAATCTCAGGCCCTACCTCTCCAGCTGCTCATTATGACTCAGGYTTTGTGGGCGGCTTCAATCTGACTGGTGCATCTACCTCGACTCCARCYCTGAGTTCTGCGCCCCGCCCTCCKGCGATGCCAATACCCTATGTTTCCACCCCGGAGCAACAATCCTTAACCATGCAAATGGCCATGCGTCCCGAGTACGACGTCTTTGGCAGCATCTCAGCACCGCCTGCCAGACCCTCCCCCACACAATCGTCGCGTCCGCAATCRATCAGCRCACTTTCCCTTCCGAAACCTAGTTCTACCACCGGTCTATCTCCCCCTGCAGCACCCGTCCGGCCAAGTAGTACGCCTCTCAARTCGAAAGTATCRAGTGACAGTTCYACAAGCCAGCCATCCACKCCGTCAGGAAAGGCTGGTCAAGTTCAATGTGCYGGAATYACCAAGGCTGGTAAGCGGTGCACAAGACAAGTYAAAGCTGAACTTGCCTGCGACGACGATGAAGAYGAAGAGGAAGTTGTTCCAAGATTCTGCTAYCAGCACACCGCGGAAGTCCTTGGCCCTTCAGGCTATTATGCAAGGAAGAATGGAATTTGGATTAAGTTTGATGGTGAMGAAAACCTTTCARRCTTTCWGTTCTCCTCCCGCTGACGCGAGACAGACTGGATACCCGCGTATTTGCAATCATCGACTCAAGCCTCCCTGCGAGCGGAGATGGAGAAATCAAAGTCACTTCGAGACGTACCTGGTTACATCTATACGTTCGARATTCGAGGTATCTGCTGTACATTGCATTAAAATATCAGTATCAGCTCACCTTCCCAGATCCTGATAAACCCCGAACCATCAAGCTCAAGGTCGGGAGAGCTGTCAACCTCGTGAAGCGGATAGATCAGTGGGGCAAACAGTGCGGTTCCAAAGAACAAGTGCTCAGAGGCTTCTACCCTGGAAAAGTCGAGGAGGATGAGAGTAGTCTGATGAAGGGTCGGGTTCAAGCAGGCGAAAAAGCTGCTTGGTGCCACCGACTGGGTGAATTTCAATCGTTTCAAGTCAAAGTGCTTGTTGTCTCACTTAAACACCAGAGCGTCTTGTCCATATTGAGCTAGCTGACTTGGCGTCAACCTACGTGTATCTGGAACCTGGCTGGCCCAAGCCCAGAATTGAGGCACCTGTGGCATCTCGTGTATCAAAGTCCAAGGCAAACGGAACAGGTAATTCAGGTAACCAGCCGTGTGCTGACTGCGGGAGTATGCACAAGGAGATCTTTGAATTCCGTAGATGGGAGAAAGGCAAGTTCAAAGGAAAGGAATGGGAAGAGGTTGTGAAGCCAGTGGTTGAACGATGGGGGAAGTTTGTCGAATTATATGTATGAGTATGACTGAATGTAACGATGTATGTGTGTACAATGTTGGTCTAGTTTTGAATAGTACCTTGCGAAGCAAACGAGCAACGAGGGTGAGCCCAGCGGAAAAGCAGGCGATAGTAGCATTGGCATCAGCTGTGCAAGGGGTTCACGGCCAGGCTGTGTCCCCCACTCTTCCTTCATGTGCAGCTGCGMCAGAGGCTGTTGTTCCCGCAGCCGCAGGTGCAYAATATACTACAGACAAGAACAATACTCGAGGTCTATGCRAGCACAATAAATCTGAGGTGGGCAGGACAAAGAACCGATYGYGGCTGTGACAACAAAGAGGGGCATTGCCTTTCTTGTAACGGCAAGTCACGTGACACAGACGCCTTATTGTTCGATGGACGGTCATGAACTGGTGGCGTTCATTGTTGCTCATTGTTCCAAAGTTTATAAAAGACATTCGCCTGGCATGCCTGGAGCCGTTTCAGCAAGCTTGTTCTCTTACCACGACCTTCCCTCCTTTTAGTACCCTTCTTCGCTTCCATTGCGGGCACTGGCTAAATTTTTAACCATCTTCAAATCCCACCGGCACACCCACCCACCGATTTATGATGATTCTACCATCTCTCTGGCTTTTTGTTGCTCTGCCCCTTGTTCGGTGTGCAAACATTGATGTAGTTGTTGGTGGACCTGGTGTCCTCAAATATGATCCCGAGTTCGTTGTAAGTGCTAATTGATCTCGGGACTCTCAACCTGGCACTGACCGTGGGACTTGATAACCCAGAACGCAGAGATTGGAGATACCGTCTCATTCATTTTCAAGCAGAAGAACCATACTGTGACACAGTCTTCATTCCAAACMCCTTGTCAAGCCGCTGCAGGTGGCTTCGATACTGGCTTGTAAGCCATAAACGCTAGCCTTCACATTATCTCTCGCTTATTTTATTTTTATTTTTAGTATTCCAGTAGCCGATTCGGTGAAGAGCGGGTTTCCGGCTGCTCAGCTTAACGTGTCCAGCACTTCGCCCGTCTGGGTATATTGCCGTCAAGGGAATCATTGCCAGCAAGGCATGGTGTTTGCAATCAACCCCGGGAGTGACTTTGCCGCATTCAAATCAGCAGCTATGGCTCCGCCGACTGCTTCTTCTGCATTACCGCCTCCAGCCGCCTCCAGTGTTCCCGCCTCACCCAACGCTACGATTCCCGGCTCGGTTGCCGCAGTCACTGTGACGGCCACAGTAACCGTAACACAACCCCCGAGTACGGCGGTCAGCAGTCAGACTCCCGGTGCGACAACCACGTCGGTTGATCATCGAATTGTTGTTGGTGGYCCCGGGCAGCTTACTTTCCAACCTCCGAATATCAAGGCGAACATTGGGGATACCATCACCTTTGAATTCCGGCAGAAGAATCATACCGTGACTGCTAGTTCGTTYTCCTTGCCCTGCCAGCCTTTGTCTAGCACCAGTACAACCGGCGAGGTTGGATTTGACTCTGGATTGTAAGTCCCTTTCTGATATACAGAGCTCAGAGTACATGCTAACAATGTTTTTGTTTTTTTCCAGCATGCCTGTCGCTGAGACAGCTGCCTCATTCCCTACATTCACTATTCAGGTCAACGACGTGAGTCCTACCTCCTCTGATTTACATTTATCAACAGCACTCATGCCCATCCGCAGACCAAACCTATTTGGGCGTACTGTCGTCAACCAGGTCACTGTGGACAAGGGATGGTCTTCGCTGCTAATTCGATCGACGAGGGTCCAAACAGCTTTGACGCATTCCAGGCACTTGCGAAACAACTCAATGGCACAACTTCTTCCAGTACCGGGTCTACCAACAACAACAACGGCGCAATGGCTCGTGGTGCAGGCACCACGATCTGGGCGACCGTGATTGTTGCCTCTGTAATGGGGTTTATGCTGTGATATGACCTTTTCTGTGATGGGCGACATGATACTTGATGACTTTTTTCTTTTCTTTTTTGGAACGGATGGGTTTTTTCTGACTGTTGTATCCATACCTGTACAACCCTTCGTTGTTCTACCACTGTATTAATTGCTGGCCCATGTGTATTGATGACCTTCCTAGACTACATGTAACGTTTATGTGATAGTGTAATTTAGGTATTGGATCTGCTCTGCAGTATTTTGTATTCGATTATTTCACACCTCTGCCCCTCTGACAAGCGATCTCAAAAGGCGCAATAAGGAGCAAAAGAATAGGTCACCCAAACTCCAAATTCGGCAATGGCATTTACACTTTGGGGACTGAATCTCAAGAGGTCTTTCCCGGCCCGTCTCCCTTTCACCGCTAAGACGCGAAAAAGGGCGACTGATATTAGGGCACGGCCCTCTCGCAAACACAAAGAATGTTCTTCCAGACCCCGATTGAGCGAGAGCACACTTGGGGTTCGCGTCAGTCGATAGGAATTTCAAGGTAACAGTACATTTTCAAGCGGCTGATACGGAAATCTCTCTACAGTGAAGGGGAGGCGGAGGCGGACACGGGGTCTCGTATCCTTTGACCCGGCGTAAAAACGGCGGACAACGACTTGCGCTTACAGTGCGAGGGGCCGCCGTGTGTGAGAGAAATAANTCCTTGCCCTGCCAGCCTTTGTCTAGCACCAGTACAACCGGCGAGGTTGGATTTGACTCTGGATTGTAAGTCCCTTTCTGATATACAGAGCTCAGAGTACATGCTAACAATGTTTTTGTTTTTTTCCAGCATGCCTGTCGCTGAGACAGCTGCCTCATTCCCTACATTCACTATTCAGGTCAACGACGTGAGTCCTACCTCCTCTGATTTACATTTATCAACAGCACTCATGCCCATCCGCAGACCAAACCTATTTGGGCGTACTGTCGTCAACCAGGTCACTGTGGACAAGGGATGGTCTTCGCTGCTAATTCGATCGACGAGGGTCCAAACAGCTTTGACGCGTTCCAGGCACTTGCGAAACAACTCAATGGCACAACTTCTTCCAGTACCGGGTCTACCAACAACAACAACGGCGCAATGGCTCGTGGTGCAGGCACCACGATCTGGGCGACCGTGATTGTTACCTCTGTAATGGGGTTTATGCTGTGATATGACCTTTTCTGTGATGGGCGACATGATACTTGATGACTTTTTTCTTTTCTTTTTTTGGAACGGATGGTTTTTTTTCTGACTGTTGTATCCATACCTGTACAAACCCTTCGTTGTTCTACCACTGTATTAATTGCTGGCCCATGTGTATTGATGACCTTCCTAGACTACATGTAACGTTTATGTGATAGTGTAATTTAGGTATTGGATCTGCTCTGCAGCATTTTGTATTCGATTATTTCACACCTCTGTCCCCCAGACAAGCGATCTCAAAGGCGCAATAAGGAGCAAAGAATAATAGGTCACCCAAACTCCAAATTCGGCAATGGCATTTACACTTTGGGGACTGAATCTCAAGAGGTCTTTCCCGGCCCGTCTCCCTTTCACCCGTAGGACGCGAAAAAGGGCGACCTAGGATGGGCCGTGTTCGAGCTTGCCAACCAATGATGATCAATGATAATTAGGACACAAACCCTCTCGCAAGCACAAAGAAGTTTTCTCCCAGATCCCGATTGGGCAACAGCGCGTACTTCGGGTTCGCATTAGTCGATAGGAATTTCAAGGTAACAATACATTTTCAAGCGGGCTGATACGAAAACCTCTCTACAGTGAGGGGGAGGCGGAGGTGGACACGGGGTCTCGTATCCTTTGACCCGGCGTAAAAACGGCGGACAACGACTTGCGCTTACAGTGCGAGGGGCCGCCGTGTGTGAGAGAAATAAGAGTAAAAAAAGCGGATGGAGTTTTATTGAATTTGTTTGCCCAGTCTCGCAAGGTGGTAGTTGATTGTTGGTCTGTGAGCTTTCTTTGGCATCGGCTGTTACGAATATACCATCATGAGTGAATAAATGAACGAAAGAACAAAAGGGGGAGGGGGACACACAGTGGTTCGCATGCAATGGAACAAAGCCTGGGCTGCATCTTTACACTGACCGATGGATTGGAGGTCGTTGGTGGCTGCCCAACATCCGAGCATGGTTGAGAGGTGGTTCGCGCACATGACGTTGATTGGGTCTGGTGTGAGGTTGGGGAGAGAGAAGTGAGGAGGGAACTATGGTTGTTGAGTAAAACGACGTACTCTTCCGTTGCCGGACTTTGAGATGTTTTATGTGAATTGTCATGGAGGCAGATGAGGAAACGTAGCGTATGTATGCACTTGAAAGTTCGTAAAATTCGCGTTTCCGGAAGCGTCGCATCACGTGATTGGCTGATGGCTGACGGGCAAAGTGCCCACGTTGGTGCTATAGATTGCTGCTGCTCCCCTTCACCGACCGACTCACTGCAGCCGTACCCCATATTCAGATTCTGAAGATTCTTGACCCTTTGTGTGAATATTTCTCTTTTATCTAGACTGGGGGACGACGATTGGGGTGTTTTTTGTGCGCTGCACGAAGACCCCTCACACACCCTAGTGACACGCCCACACACACACAGAGCCTTGACTTTCATCTCTCAGTAACCAACATCCACATTCATACCAAGCCACTTTTACAGGATCCACGATGCCAGCACTGAACAAGAATAACGCGGGTATGTTCCCCCATGAGTGTGCTCTGTAGGAGAAGGAGACTGATTGCGGGTACAGCCGTCAAGCGGATTATGCGAGAAGCTCGCGAGCTTGCAAACGACCCCAGTACTGATTATTCAGCGGCGCCTTTGGAAGACGATATTTTTGTGCGTTTTTTTACTCTTATTTTTTACTGTCCTGTTGATGAGGAAAACCGTTCAGGAATGGCATTGCACGTTACGAGGGCCGCCCGGGACTGAATTCGAAGGTGGATTGTATCACTTCCGGATTCTGCTTCCTGCGGAGTATCCGTTTCGACCGCCGTCCATTATGATGCTTACGCCGAACGGGAGGTTTGAGCTGAACAGCAAGGTTTGTAAGCCAAATGAGATGCTGCTGACCGCGCATGCTGACCGATAGGGGGGGGGAATGGGATGCGATGGGTGTGTAGATTTGTATTAGTTTCACCAACTGTAAGTGGCGGGGCTGGCTGGTTATCGCCAGGGATGACTGAAATGCAGCGCGGGACAGATCACGAGGAACTGTGGCAGCCTGCATGGGGGGTGCGGACGGGTGAGTCCTTTGTTCTTGGTCGGCGATGGGTAGGACGGGGATGTCTGAAATGAACGAAACCAGCTATAATTGGGCTGCAAGGCTTCTTTCCGCTCAAGGGCCAGGCGGCGGTCGGAATTGGGTCGATAGAGTACCCAGCAGGAGAACGCAAACGGCTGGCTGCACTGTGAGACTCGTTATCGGATTTGGAAAGGGGGAAGTGACTGATATATTGCCTCAGATCGAGAGAATGGGAGTGCCCGCATTGCAAGCGACCCAATCTGGAGCTGCTGCCAGATCCAGTGCGGGGCCAGAGACTGGGAGGGCCGGCGGAGAAGAGCGAGGACGCGGGATCGACGCGCTCGGACCCGGAGCCGGCGGGACTGCAGATTGGAGTGGTGCGGGACAAAGATGTGGCCAGAGGGGCTCGGCCTCCTCTGGTGCTGGACGGAGCCATCTGCGTGATGCTTGTTCTCCTCTTCGCCTTCATCTGCCGTCGGATCGTCTAGCCGAGACACTGTATTTTTTTTTACCATATTTATTTATTGCCACAAATCAATTCTCTCCTTACAACCCCCACAACCAAACCAATGCCTCTCTGTCCAATACCGCCCTCGCTACAAGCCTCGCCCTTGCTCACGTCCCCCATCTTTGATTCCCACTACGCCCTTCCCCGTCTCCCAACAGAGGAGGACGAGCTCTGGCTCCAGGACACCATACCCCTCTCCTCCTCCTCTCCGAGCTCATCGGGCACTCTACCTACACTTGACGACGACGACGACGACGACGAGAGCCACTCTCCACAGCTACCACCGTCGCGCCGCAACCACCACCACCACCACCACAACCGTCACCACCACCGTCTCTCAGTGCCCCTCTCGCCTCCCATCACCGTACAGCCTCCCAGCCTACGCACACCAGGCTCCTCCTCTTCTCCCAGTCGCTCACCCTTGGGCAGTCCAAATCGCCACTCTAACGGAGCCGCACCGCTTCAGTACCCATTCCCATCCCCCTCTTACGCCGTGCGGTCTCGCCCTCCTCCATGGACCTCGCATACTCGCACGCGGTCCTACGACTCGGGTGTCTCTTCTGACTTTGCCGCTCGCCTCATGACTCGGGAGGCTGTTGATATTCGGATGGCGAACCTCGGACGGCCGCGCGCCCGCCCTTATCTCCCCTCATCCACGACGCAGAACGCATGATTGTTGCACCCTGCAATGGCATATATTGAACTTTTGTTTGCCATCTTTTTTTTTTCTTTTCTTTTTGGGTTTGGATTTTTGGGGGCTTTTTTTTTGGATTGTCAATTAATGTATCACCTCTGCATCTCCATAGTTCTAAAAATCTAGGGTTTCAGGGCCTGGGAGGCCCAAGTGATCAAACATTGTAACATACATATTTATCAAATGGGATCTAGGTATTATTGATCGGTCAGTGAGCTTAGCTTATAGGCACACCAACCCTGTTTATATCGAGCGCATAATGCATATTACCATACACAGCATGATCACCGCCCCCTACTTTCTCTTCGCCTCGCTCACACTCAACACCAGCGTATCCTCATCCTCCAGATTATAACTCCCAATCGTACTCGAATTCGTCAACATCTTACCCACATACGATATCCGCATCCTCGACGCCGGCAACGCACTCCCCGTCACATTCCGAATCCGCTCCCTCAACGTCGACACCAACAGCGTCATCGGCAGCTCCGGAACCACCACCACCGTYCCATCCAGCTTCCACTCTGGCTTGGAYGGGTCATTCGGCAATTGCACCTGSAGCGAAATCGGATGCGGGTGCATCGCAACCCAGTCCTGTTCAGGATAGAGAGCACCACCAGGTAACTTGGCTACCCGCTGTCGCTTGGCCGGAGGAATAAGATCCTCTTGACTCGGCGTGTCTCCTCCATCTGCGAGCATCTGGTCCGCCGTCCGCACCATCCCCGCTTGCACTTGTTGGGCTTGTGCGTTGGCCGCAGCCAGCGCCGCTAGCCGRTTRGTCGCTACRGAATTGCCTGTGGCAGCTCCAGAGATGCTGCCAGGTGGCGGAGGTGTGTATCCGAATGGTTGGGCAGCGTCGAGACCCTGGTARTGCAATGGTGGGAGCATCACAGGTTGTGGTGGTGAAAGCATGGAAGCGGGTGTCGGACCAGAGGAAATGATGGCTGTTGCGGGAGCGTTGTTGTGGATCGGCGGTGCGGGAAGCGAGGCGGGTGGTGGCGGAAGGCTTGTTAGTGGCGGTGGTATTGCAGCTGGACCGATCCCAGGACCAATTGCGTTCGCTTCGACACTAGAAACGAATCAGAATGTGCGCTCTCTTAGCAAACCAGTGGTAAAACTTACGGTCCGAGACCCTTGGCCCGATGGATGGCAGCAATTTGTTCGTCAAAGTTGACGTTGGTCGAGTACTTGTCGAGGGTGTTGGCTTTGGAAGCTGTATGACCATCCCAAACGACCTTTTCCTTCTCCTTTCTTCTCTCCCTCTCTTCCTCTTCCTCTCTCCTCCGCCTCTCTTCGTCTGTCTCTGTACCAAATATATCCACACGCGTTCTTGCGAGATTTTTGAGCGATGAAACGACATTTGCTCCACGCTGGAGCTCCGATGCTTGTGCTTTGCGCGCTTCCAATACATCTCTCTGTTCTTTCCATTTGGGATCAAGCAACTCGATACGCATATGCTCTTGCAGYTCGTCCACAGGTATTTGTTGACCACAAATCGAACATGTCGTCATTGTTGGTTTGGCATTCTTTGCGCCAACTTGTATGCAATGTGAGTAATGTGTTTGCATGGTAGAATAGCCAGACACTCACTTTTGGATACATAGTCAGTGCGAATTTTCATAGGTCCCGCCGTAGGCTGCAAAATCTGTGCACGAGCCCACTCTCTTTGCCTCTCATCCTCTTTCCTCTTCTTGTCATCATCCCCCTCATCATCACTCTCCTCCATGGCGGCGTCGTCATCGTCATCTGCAACGCCTGCACTACCAACAGCCTTGGCAGCTTCAGCCTCGGCGGCAGCTTGGCGGGCCCGATGAGCTTCGACTTCCTCCACTGTGTTTTCCATGATCATGGCGGCCATGCGTTTCTGTGCCAGWGTCATGTTCTCCACTTCCTGCACGCTCATGGGTGGAGGAAGGTCAGAAGTAGCATCTGCAGCAGTAAACTCGATCGTTTGGACGATGGCATAGTCATGCCAGTCAATTTCAGCGAAAGCAGCTGAGAGGTGATGTGGGGTCAGTAGCGTTTGGGACAAAGTTTTGAAGAAAAAGTAGCCCACTTCGTTCGGCTTCCTGGTCGTCTTTTTGTTTCTGATCCTTCTCCCGCTTGTTTTTCTGCCACTTGGCGTACCTCTTTGCCTGGTCCAACATATTCCACCTCGCACCATCCTGCGCCTTTGCCTTGAGCTGCTCCAGTGTTTCTTTGTTTGCATGCAACACTTTATTGTATTGCTCCACCAACCTGTTGAAATAACCAAACAAGGAGTGTGTAGGACGCAAAAAGTCAAACTGGTAGTTCCGCCCCTCGATTGCTGAAAGTGTAGCTAGGAAGACCCGGCCACGACGTGCGGTGAAAAGGGCTGTCAGTTTCATGATATCCCTATAAAACGACCGTCAGAGAAGGGGGTTTTTATTTTTTATTAGAAGGGGGTAGTGCCCATGGACTCACAAATCAATGGCGCTGATATTCGGAATATCGAGAATGAACTCTGCAGGGGGCGGCTCCAGACCGACATCCCCAATGTCCCTTTGTTGTTCGACGCCGTCGCCGAGGGCAGAGCCATCCTGCTGCTCTAGACCTGCACCGGCACCTGGAGTAACATCATCGTTCAAAGACTCTCCGCGGGCGAGTTTGTCGAGGCGGAGGCGGTAGTATGCGTGGTAGGGGTCTACTGGATTGAGGAAGGAGAATTTTGGGTCCGCGCGTTGGTTTTCCCTGATTTTGTCCTCGAACTGGGGAGGGTTTTGGGAGTTTGCGACAAAGGTGGCTGTTTTGTCGATTACGGCTGTTGGTGGAAAGAGAAAGTTAGGTGGACGGATGGGTGTTATGGCGTGCAGGGCATGTCTACCTTTAATTTCCGGGGGGGGAAGGATGAGGCCACTGGAGAAGCGAAGGACGTGAGCCACGGTTCCGTCTGCGGGGCTCTGGTGCTCGGGCAGCGACGAGCTGGGGTGATTTCCATTGGCCTGCAGCATGAGAGAGAGAAAGAGAGAGAGGCGGTTTTCCCACGCGTCTCTTCCTCCTCCGCTTTGATGTTTGGCGCATTCAGACCCACCAGTGTCTCTCTCGGCGGTCTGCTTTGGTGCGTAGCCGCGCTTTGCTCGCATCTGTTGCACCCATCCCTCTCATCAGGAAAACACCGTGGAAACTCTCTCCAACACGCAAAGCCAACGTCCGCGCCCGCCTAAAGAAAGTCGATGCAGTAATTGAGGCAGTCAGAACCAGCGGTGTCCAGTGCAAGTCTCTCGTCCGTTACTCGTCTTACTACCTCCTTCTCCCCCTCTTGCTCACCCAAGTAGGACAGGGCACTTGAGCTGCCAAAGGAGCACGAAATGCCGGCAAAGGACAAGTACACCGTGTTCACCCCGCATGCCAAGGGTTACAGAAAGGGGATCCACAAGGTGCCCAAGTGGACAAGGGTAAGTATGCAACATGGTTTTTGGAAATGCAAACTTATGTTTCCTCCAATCGCAGCTGACGCTTCGGACAAATCCCAAGGGTTTCTAGTTTTGTATTTAATTTATTATTTACAAYCCTCTAATCAACCCAGGGGRTGGAGTCAAAACAAGACCACCTGGATCTTGCCCTCCTTGATCGCTTTTGTTACTTGGGGTGCGCCAAGCACCGTCTTGACCACCTCGTCCCGTGTTTCCGGGATGTCAAGTAGTGTCCGCTTCTTTGCGTCGATGTAAGATACGTCCAGAATAATGTGCGTCAGCGCTGAGATCGACAATGCATCTGGCAATATGCGTTACAAAATATATCAGAAGCAAAAAAAAAAGAAAGCAACTCACCTGGCTCTCGCAAAAGCTTGCCCACCCTGCCAGGCGTGCCAACTGCTGCCCCAACCCTTGTCCTTTTGAGATATGTGACGTGCTCCGATAGCTTGAAGTGCTTCGCAAAGAGCTTTGCGACCTCTCCGCCCTTGTCACCTCGCAGGGTCTTATCACGCAAAACCCGTGTCACATCGGCAACCCGCAAAGCAGCACCGGCCAGAAAGAGAAGGGTAGGTGCGCCGTTTGACTTTGACTTTTGGCCCAGTCGTATATGCAGGGCTGGGAGCACTGAAGATGTCGCATTGAGTTAGGGCAGAGTGATGTGTAGGCGTCCCACGCCTGCACGTACTTTTCTTGATGAAAGGAACAAGCTGATCAAGAGTGCGTGGACCAGTCCATGCAGTTGTGTCGGCAATGGAGGATTCTGGCTACCCCAGTCAAGTTGACGCAGCAAAGAGCAGAAAAGAGAATGAGTGCATACCAGGGATCTCGATATCACCGAGCTCGATCGCAGACAGGTCGGAACAAGCCTTGGCTTGCATCGCGCTGAGATAGGCGGCCAGCCTGGCTGGAGGCTGATCCGCAACGGATGTCACCACGGGATCGATTATCTCTGCSAGTTTGCGTTTCTGATGGGTAGTCTTGGTAAGGTCAAGCAAGACTCGAGGGGAGGGGAGGCTTGCTCACCTTTGCTCTTCGTTCTTTTTCCTTTTCTCTCCGCTTGCGCTTCCTGGCCGTGGCGACCGCAGCAACGTCCTCCGCTTCGCTGTTGGCATTGTCACTGATGTTGTTGTCGAGGGAGTAGAGATCGTCTGGGACAAAGTCGTCGTCGTGCATTTCTGGGGTCGGAAGTGGTGGTTCACGTGAGAAATGACATCTTCTTTCACTGCGGGCTGCCCCTCGTGTGCCTGCCATATGTCTCTATAACCTCTTTGCCTCCCTCCTCTTTTTTCTTTTTTTCTTTTCCCCTCCCCACACACGCCGCCATGCGCTACACACCACACCACCCCCGGCACCCTGCACCCATCTCAGCCCTCCAGCCCTACGACGCTTTCCTCGTCCTCGACGTCGAGGCCACCTGCCTCCGGGGCACTGACTTKAATTACCCAAACGAAATCATCGTGCGCACCCTTCTCCGTCTGTAACGTAATTATTAACCTCTCCGGCTCAAATCCTACGCCAGGAGTTTCCAATATGCCTTATGAAATGGCAGGAGGCTGAACTCTACCTCAGCCCCCGCACACTTCAAGTCGTAGACGAATTCAGAAGCTTTGTCCGACCCTCGTGGAGACCCACCCTCTCTGCCTTTTGCACAGAGCTCACTGGAATCACCCAGGTCCGCTGCTCCGCTCTTCTTATTCCTTTGTCCGAGTCCTTATCTCTGGTTACAGGAACAAGTCGACGCTGCACCTTTCTTTCCCGATGTCCTCAAATCTGTCCACACCTTCTTGGTCAAGCACGGTCTCATTGATGCTACCTCTGGCAAGCGACTAGTCCGYTTCTGCTGGTGCAGCGATGGACCGTTCGACRTTCGAGAYTTTATAGTCAAGCAATGCTTTATCTCCAATGTCTGTGTTCCCCATTTATATCATGCTATTCACCCCGACGCGCCCTCACACACGCGYAGATCGCAATGCCAGAGTGGCTCCAGGGCGACATTTTGGACGTTCGCATGGCCGTCGCGCAGTGGCTCAGCACCCAACTTCCCCACTCTACCAGCACGCCTACAGATGCCACGCGGGTATGTCGTGTCTCCGTAAATCGCATACTCTCCTATCTTGCTAAAAACGCCTTATCACGCAATCTCTACTCCCCCTTGCACACATATCCAACTTGCTCCGCTCTTCTCCGCCGCCGCCGCTGCTATCTACATGTGCCACTCCTCTCTTTGTAGACATCCTTCCCACCCATCCGTCGATCCCTTAATATTCCAGCGCAGCTCAACGCACTTGGCCTCCCCCGCTTTGAAGGCAGGCAACACAGTGGCATCGATGTCAGTAACCCTTTCCTCTTTCCTCTTTTTGTTTTCCTTCATCCCCTTCTCTAACCCCACCCCCGCGACTATGCATGTGTAAATGCAATCGACCTGTCCCTTTTTTTTTCACTATCTTCGACTATCCCCATCCAGACCGCATCAATACTCAATTGATTGCTATTTTTATCTTCTCACGCCTCCTCATGTGTTCCGTTCTGTTATTGACTGTCCGTGTTTCTCGCCGCACAGGACACCAGGAACATTGCAAAAATAGTTGCAGAGTTGGCTCGGAGGGGTGTGTGCCTCCGCCCGAATACGGTAATCAGGCCCGGAAGGAAATGGCTGTGGATGGGCAAAAAGGGCAAAGTTATCGAAGAGCTTTGTGCCAGTTTCAGTGAGAATGCAGGCTATCGCCAAGCTATCTCTCCTCCTCCTCATTTCGTGCCCGCGCCTKCCTCGACTCCATTGACTCTTTCCCGCGATTCTCCCGCCAATCATCCGGAAACTTTGATGACTCCGATTTCCGCGTCTGTCGTCCCTCCGGGCATGGATCAGTCTACCGCCCTAGATACCAGTACAGGGGTCAAAGTCACGAGAACTCATCACAATGTCAATGCGAGTTCTCATGGCCACCGCGTGACTAACGGACTCGCGATAGYGATCAGCAGGGCTGTTGGTATTGGCGCCCAGCCTGCGGCCTGCGYGGTTTGAGAGAAGAGAGAGAATATTTGAAAGTGACCTATCAGTTGTCGCTCAATCACCTCTCCCATTTCTGCTGTTTTGATGGTTTCATTCTCCCCTCTTTATTCGCTGTACCTTTTTTTTTTTTTCCCTCGATTTGTTTCTCGCTGACGAGCTGGCTTTCGATTTGTACTTGCTACCTGTATCTTGTGTTTGTTCCTCTTTCCCTCGTACCCCCCTCTCTTGGATCACTATGTCTTAACACTTCTATCGGTTTCGCACCCCCCACTCGATTCTTTTCTTCACCATCCTCTCTTTGCCCCTCGTGGACGGCAACAAAGATGATGACGCCCCCCCTCACCCTCGTGTTAAATTGCACACCGCTCGCTTGTTGTCYACATATGCTCTCCGCCACAGTGTTATCCTGAACGATCAAATAGTCGTAGTAGTAGTGGTATTAACTACTCTAGCGCTAGTAACTAGTCTTGGCTCCGAAATGAAATTTCGATCTACTGATAGTCTGGCTCTGATTTATGMGATCGGAATTGTCCAAAATACTATGACTCGTTGGCCTCGAGGCTTGATAGTGAAACGGATGACTGCGGAGAGGTGGCAAGGGGAGAGACACTTTGGACAAACATCTCGATGGACAACAATTAACGAGGCTGTTATGTGACCGCAGCAGCCACGGGGTGAGATGGGCATTCGGGGTGGGATGTGGGTCAGCYGGTGGCCCTTGRACGTCAAWTTTTTTGGTTTCAAGCYTTGGTTGTATGGTAGTAGTACTGACGTCTAAGCGACGCAGCCGTCATTTCACTCTTTTTCTTTTTTTGTGAACGCACCATCTGCCACTTGTCTGGACTTAAACGGACGTGTGTAGATCACCGGGTTCCTGGGTCCGTGAGAGTAAGTGAGCTTATCTATGCATCAAACTTATGGGCAATGACAGCTTTTTTTTTTCTTCACAGATCGGACCAGACCTGTCAAACCCAGGAATAAACTCACCCTCCCCAAGTAAAAAAGGAGCAACGGGTGTTTGATCGCGGAAAAGCTATCACAAGTTTATGGCAGTGCGAGCGATAACGTCCGAGGCGAAAACAAGAAAGGAACAAAGGAAGCCTAATCCTCGTCCACCCTCCCTCACCCTCTTTTTCATTCCGTCTTGATCGAAGGGGGGAGTCGGGTGCGGTTTGACTGCCTCCTTGAACAGGAATGTTCCGAGGGGGTCCACGAAAAAGCCACCGACAAAAGTTATTTTTGGCACCCGCTGGGCCGACGGGCGCATGACAACCCGAACCGTTCAACCCTTTTTTATATTTTATTTTATTGACTGTGTCTAACGGCGGCGCGAGTCGTTGTTCGGGCCCTTAGTGAAAGGTGAATGAAAAACCTCGGAACAAGGCGGCGGCACATGTCAGTTGCCCACCCCCATGCTCTCAGGCACAAAATTTTTGGAACTGCCTATTCCACACAAATGTAAACGCCGGGGTCTGCACACCGTCGACTCCGTTCTTTTGAAACCCGGCCCGGCGGAGGCAAAAAAAAAAAACAAAAACACGGTGTTTCAGCTCAGTGACCCGGACACGATTCGAAAATATTGGTTCCTTGGAGATGTAATATTGTGAAGGACTGCTCTCGAAACAGTGCGGTATATAGCGTGCGTAGTGTATAATTATGTACAAGTATGTATGTGTCTAATGAGCGGTCGCGTTTTGTCTATTGGGGATGGAGAGATTACCCGATAGAGTGGGGTTGCATCTAGTCTGTGATGTAAAAGAAGAGAAAAAGAGACTGTCAAGATATATGGATACATGGCGTCGGCTCCGAGTCAGGTGTCCGATGGTTTTGAAATTAAGGAATAGTAAATATCTAGGTGGGTAAATATAATATGCAACAGCATAGCACCAGGCGGTTACTAGAGTAATCATAATATCGTCATGAGCTCCGGCCCAGGGTTAGGTTGTTCAACAAAGAAACTCACGAAATCCCATAATGTCCCGAAACAGGGTATACCCGCCTCCTTGCAGCCCTCCATAATCTCGGAATTACCAGTATAATTGGAGGTAATGAAAACCACTAGAAACGCGGCAGTCGGTCAACCAAGTCCGCGCATATCGAGCACGAAAATAGAACATACCTTCAGCATTCCAACTTTYATATGCTTCCTTGACAAGTTTCATAGTGTCAGGTCTTCCTCCGCGCGCCTTGGTATCCCAAAGGAGAAGGCGCTCGGGCTCTATGTTATTATGGATAAGTCCGCTTATCGTGGGACCGAATGTTTTTTCTTGTTCGGAACCTGACAGATATGTTTCAGCCAAGGGTCCTGAGAGATGTTGAACTGTCACATACCTATCCAAATGAGATACCTGAATAAACAGACACATGCAAAAGATCATCGCGTCAAAAGTGATTCGTCGGGTCCGAGAGATAGTACTCACCAGTGCGGAGACTGCAAACACGTCGAAAGTGCGGCACCAATACCCGTTCCAGTGCAGATTCGAATGCCTCGCTTGTATAGCGTCGATGTATTTGAGACACCAGCGAACTAAATAACAGAGATCGCGATTAGAAATGGAAGCTCGACAACAGATGGGRACAGGAAAATCGTAGGGGGGTATGACAAGGGATAACGCCGCGGAACGGTGTGATTTTTGTCATACCCGAGGTTGGTAATGCTATGTTATAGGAACTAACCTTAAGCTCTCGGGTCCAGAGATACTTGGGAGGGTCTGCAACCAGGCTTTTCGTGAAGTCGCCTCGGTAAAGAAAARATTTGAGATGTTGAAARCACTGAATAAAGAAAAGCGCCTACCTTGAACACCAGCGATCATGTAATGGCAATCGGCGTCTGTTCCTTTGCTTATGATACCAAACGCATGRTATTCTAGCACTGCGGAGCGRCTGATTCGCCCGAGAAGMCCTTGTTGCATTCCCCGTTTGAAGCGAATAACRGCGACTTTAGACGAGGGCTTGATTAAGCGACGAGATTCATATCAGCCACAGCAAGGGTCGGGCAGCATAAGCAGTGCTTACTAGTTCAATCTCTACAGGGACCTTGCGGATAAARAACCACGGTAGTGCGATGCTGCGGYGCTCTGGATTAAAATYACGAACGGTTCCGAGAATATATTGCGACTTACAATACAGTCATGCCCATGGTATACCAGAAGTCYTGTTGGCGGATCACATGGACTCCGCTGAGGTTCCATGACTGCGTTTCGGGGACATACAGATCGCCAAGGATAGTGAACGCCCCTAAAACACATAGAATAAGCTGGTGTTAATAACCCCGAGATGAAATGTCACTTACATGTGCAAACTAATGCGGTCCATCCGACAAATCGGTGGTGACGTTCAAAGACACTGGGATTTTGCGTCAGCAACATCTTGGCTATGAAGCAAATTAATCCTTACTTGTGGTGTGTGTTCCTGACCCAGGGAATTGCGCTCATMGCGGTGATGATAACAGTTACAAGCGTCACCACGCCCAGGGCAAGGACTGCCTCGTGCGTTATGTTTAGTTTCTTGGCAATGTTGACAACCTTGAATATTAGCCATCCAATTGCGGAGAGAGCACAACCACTGTGGATTCCACCGAGGTGTTGGAGGACTGATGTGCACCCAAGACGGAACCATAGCGGTGGCCACTGTCAACAACAACTTTAGTCTCATTTCCTGTTATGCTWAGGGGAAGACATACCTTGGCAAAGCAGGTGTTGACGAAGAGGTATAGCAGTCTTCCGAAAACCTCATTGCGCATCAAAATAGCAAAATTGAGATTCGCCACGGCAATGCTGCCAGCATAGTGGAAGGCGTAAGGAAAATGACCCGATGCTGCGAGTGCCAGGCCTATCATGTTAAACACGAACGTAAAGACGAAGAGTTTTCTAAGGAAAAACTCAATATGCGTGCAGGTAGAGCACCAAGAAGAGAAACCCTTACCTGTAGGTATTAAACCACAACTGCCAGAGAATACATTTGGAGGTTTTTTTCTTGGGGGGCCTCGAAGTTGGCTTGGGCTTTGTCTCTGTGAGGGCCTCTTTTGTCTCCGGAAGARGGGGAAAAATCGAGCTGGGTTTGGCCTTGACCACAGCGAGCGACGAAAGCGTTTGCGAAGACGGGGTGCTAGGCAGAGAGTCGGAGGCAAGGCGCAACGACCAAGGTTCTGACGTTCCTTTCTCCACATCAACAACTTGTCGGAGCAGTGAATCGTGGGCTGCGTTGGACATCTTGGTGGCTCCCGATGTTTGCAGTGCGCTGTTGTAGACAACCCGATAGGAAAGAGGATGGGAGAAGTGGTCCGAGTACGCAGCCCTTAAATATATCCTCATCTACCCCTCAGGTCACAAAGCTATCCACTTCTAAAACGCAAGCATACCGCAGATCCAAGTTGTTGAATCTCAGGCACGTCCGCACGAGAAATGCACAGGCTGTTAACACCAGATTTGTATTCCCCCGACTTATCGGGTGTTCAGGAGGACGCATCAAAGGCCGATTGAAACCCAAATGCCGTGGTCTGATCAGATCTGCTATGCTCCCAGCGTTGCGACGCTAATCCAACGCATGTCTCTTTATCTCTAAAAGGAGGAATGTTATCAATATCAGGTCTGGTCACAGAAGGTGCATTCCTGCGAAGGCGCTGGACAGAAAAGTTCCCAGCGTCAGGATGCAGTGTTCCACGTAAGCCACCGAGGTAGCTGCAATTTTGGTTTTTGGCAGCCCCGCTTTAGTGGAGTTAAATCCCGGAGATGTTTTCAGTGCGATTCTTTGTCAGAACAAAACATCTGGAGCGTCCAATACCCGTGCCGGTAGAGTGGYTAGGAACGCCGGGCCCGGTGATGGTTAGGACCTAGAGAKATATACTGCAGTTAGATCACAGTAAAATCGTCAAGGTACCATACCACATGCCATTTAGCCGTGGAATTCCGAGCACATAGATCCAATAAGCAGAGTACAGCACTGGGTGCGCCGTGACACGAAGCTGAGTCGGCCGCAGTCATACATGTCATCCAACACGTGTAATGTTTGAACGGCAGAAACACGCATTACGAGGGCTGTGACAGATATCATTCAGGGCACCTCTGGGAACATGGCGTAGAGTCATTCTGAAGGTATGAATGAGATCATCACAGGAAGTAGTCAAACGGTCGGGCCGCCAAGAGGGCGGAGTACACGAAACGAAATTATTTTTAAWTCGGAGTGTCCTTTTTGGGTGACGGGTCGGTTTACCTTGCGCCCCGTTGGTGATCCTACACCTCCGGTTTCAAACGCTATCTGAATGGAAATTTCACAACATTAGTATCAGAAATAATTCGATAATTATTGAATACATATTTTACAGCATGGATTCATATGAACACAACTTGCGTCCGCAGTCTTAATGGAGCTAACACAAACCAGCCCTGATACACCCGAGTGATAGTCATAAATAACCTGTGGCGGCGCGTTCACTCCGCCTCAGCGAATTCGCGCAGCTCTGTGAGATGCCGTGACACCTCTTCTTTGAACATGGCAATTTCGTGGCTGTTCTTAATGATAGCACGACCAGTTTCTTCCTTCAGCCGGTCAACTTTGTCGATTTGCTCACGGTAGCTGCCAGAAGAATCAGTTGTTGATGTGCGATGAAGTCGCAACAAGAAAAAAAGTAGATACTAACGCAAATTGTAGTGCCTGTAAACGTGATTTCACCCCCATTCCGCTAGCAAGGGCTGCCGTCCGGGCCTGGGCTAGATCTCGCTCCAGACGGTCAGCTTCTTGTCCTGCGATAAATGCCTCTTGTTGGGCGGCCTACGCAGAAGAGTCAGAAAACTGAAACGCAGGCTATCCGCAAGGGGAAAACTTACATCACGCAGGTCATCAGCTTCGTCGTTTACACCTAGGACTTTCTTCTCCAACTCCGTGATTTCTTCATCGACATTTTCACACTCTTGCTTGACTTTATCAAATTCATTCTCTAGTTTAATCCTTTCGCTCTCCAACTGTGCGCGTTCCGAACGCTTGGATTCGGCGATAGCGCTCAGCGCCGGTTTGATTACCTTGCGAATATCCGCACCTGACAGAAGGTCTTGCGGATTCGACGCTGCAGTGTTGAGCTCCAGACCCAGGTTAACATCTTGCCAGGGCGGTGCCATTGGGGGGTAAAGTTCGAGTGAAAGCAGAAGATTAGAGTATGCCTCGATTGCATCTTCTGTCGCCGCTGCTCTATTCGACATGTTGATCTCAAGGGACATTGTGTGTCGGCGTGTGTCTGCTATTCGTTGTCTGAGTTCTTCAAGATTCCTGGATAGCTGTTCATGATCGGTATTCATTTGGGCAACCTCTTCAGGAGTCAGATTTTGCTCCTTGACCACATCCGTCAAATGTTGAATTGAACTCTTCAARTGTTCGAGCTTTGTTCCTGAGAGGCCTGTCAGGGAATGACCGGGCCAACTGGAAGGATATATGCATTACCTAGTGTRATCAATTCAGCTTTCTCGTGGGCTATACTTTCTTTGAGCTTCTCCTTTCTTGCTTCATATCGTTTGAGGATGACCATGAATTTTTCACGATCCCGCGCAAGGGTYTCGTTCGCTCGTTTGAGTTCCACAAGTCGAGGCTATTGGGATTATGAGATCACAACCTCAATTCTCCATGAAATTCAATACCTCTGAAGATTTTAATTTTTTCAGCTCCGCCATGACAGCATCCAGACTCCTCTTCTTTTCGAGTAGGTCGTTCTGCACCCCTTCGTTCTTCTTTGCTGGATCGTGTYAGCTCTTCTCTTCCGTTTCTCAAGYAGTGTGAACATCTTCACCATAACGTGTTTCCAGAATCTGATTTGGCTCTACGAATTCGTCAAAGTTGTCCAGCCACATCTCGTATGCATGTTCAAAGTATTGGAATGCAAGGGCTTGATGGTCGATTGGATCGTCAAACTCGTCGGGTATACGTGAAGTGTCCTGGAGAGTARSGTGCCCACTCGAAAAATATTCGTCACGYAACTAGGAACCGACATCAGTATGAAGCCYCCATTTCCAATCCCAACGCTCACTTTGCACTCATCCACAAGCCAATGTAAAACACCCAATAGTGGGGGCCAYGAATGCATACTGGCCGGTGCAGCAAGCCACTTGTTGTCCAAGCTATTCACGTACGGATATCGCAGWGCCYTCAAYGCTGGCGAAAAGTCGTCCTCAAACTTCCCCGTCTGTCCTAGGGGATATTTTGGATCAAGGTTGAGYACAAGAAACTCAAATATGGCACGGTAATCCTTCCCCTGGATGCTGCTTAGGGTTGATGGTGCGATCTCGAAGCCGGCACTTTGAAGGAASRTGTAGATCTCCTGGCGCATTTTTGCCTGATATTGTTTGTCACGGAGGGGRCGGGTGTCTTTCAKRCTCTGGCCTGTTTGCTGCAGGGGAGCTGCTCCGCCCCATATCGACGGACGACGTGTGCTACTGTGTAACGTGAGCGTAAGTAAGTACAAAGCCACTCTCAGCAAGCTCACTTGTGTAGAGGCGTTCGCCCATAATTTTGTTTAGTTACACTGGCAAGGAGGGGATTGTTCTGCGATCGCATCATGGATGGCCGTGAAGTAGACCCTGGTACATTGAGGGATAGTGATGCATTGGGAGCACGAAGGGCAGCTCCGGCGAGAGACATCCGCGGGTTAGTCGTYGGTTTCTTGACCGTCGAAGGAAGGGGAATATTAGAACGATTCCCGTAGGGATCCCCAGCGGGCTGCATTACTGAGCGTCGTCTCGAGTCCATCGCGGACGGTGCTGAAGCGCGACTCGAAACGCGACGCGAATGGTTGATTGTAATCACGTGAGATAATATGAGCGGACCGATCTTGCCGGTTCTAATACCCGAGCCCAACGGTCACTAGTCATCGAGCGTCACCGCTCCAGGTCGGTATTTTAAACCTGAAACAAAAATAAATTCACCGCAGCCTCTTTCAGTCACCACACACCCGATTTTCAGTCTCTATGCCGACCGAGTACGTCAACCGACCCTTGTTCGGTGGTGCGATAAAAGCAAAGACTCGCCCCGACCTCATTGATATATCGTACGCGGTTATATTGCAATAAATAAGGCTTCTGATTATAGAAAACCAGTGACCTGCGACAAGTTCCAGACAACCAGGAAGTGTTCGGGTATCCGGACTCTGAGGTCAGCATTATTGTGGAAATCTTGGAGCGCGTAGAACCCACCGAGTTCGAGGACGCGATCAGGTAAGCTCGTTCACAAAATGTGATTGGCACCGGGTATCAAAGCACAAATACCACTGTTAGGTACCATTTCGACTCATTGGCACATGACAATTCCGCCGTTTCATCCCAAACTTCCACAATCAGTGCCGTTGCAAACGACCGAGGAGACAGTACACCTCCAATCACCATCCTTCGTGGCACTCAGCTAGTGCCGAAATTCAATCGCACGGTACCCGATGAAATAAGGGTCTGCATGGCGCTGTTTCGTGTGGAGGCGAAGCCCATAGATCTCGTGGTGACATTTAACATTCCTCTCAGATCTGTCGAGGGAGAAGCAGTCACGGAGCAGCAAGATCATAATGCGACAGCAGATTTCGACACTTTCGCCCGATCGTTGCGGATCGAAGATTTTAGTCTTTTTGCCTAAGTTAGGGATCTGCCCCCCACCCGGGAAGGGGTTTAGTGACAGACGGGGTTTACCAGAGAATTCAATAAACGCTAATAGATGTCTATGAATGCCAATCTTCGGCCTAAACCTGTGTTTATGAAGACCATCAAAGCTGAAGAGATTGATCCCCCTTCTTTCCCTCGGCGGACACATCGGAACACTGATAGACTGCAGCTGACAGCATGCAGTACTGACGGGTCCTCGGCATCATGTGTTATCCAGTGCCTCCTCTGCCTCCGGTTCCTCSATTATTCTTTCCCTGACAGGCGAAGAAGCAAGTTCGGCRGCCACCTTGGCTTCTTTCTTTCGCTTAGCGGACTCTTTCAGCTTTTCCCATCGTTCACGATATTTAGTGATCATCGCTCTCTATATAACCAAGGTCAATTGATACTAGCTCTGAGATGAGGCCAGATACACACATTTTTCTCATTCTCTATTCGAGCCTGCCGGATCTCATTCTCCAATTCCTTGATTCTTTGCAGATACTGGCTCTCTCGGCCATGTGTCAGCCCAGGTATTGGGAGCGGCGAAACATTCAGATTCAGGTTACCGAGATCGACACCTGGTCGCTGAAGCATTGATGCCCCCATGGCCCGTTGTGCCTGTGCCATAGCTCACTAAAGATTGCACTTGAGAGAAGGTAAAGACAAACCTCTCCTGCCGCCCGGTATATACTATCTCGAAGCTGTAGATCCTGCTCTCTACGTAGTTGGAGTACCTTTTCCGCCGCCTCTAGGCGTCTTTGCATGTTTGCTAAATCGGCTTTCAAAGATGCGTTCTCTTTTTTGAGAGTTGCGGGTGAATCAGATGAAATGACCAAGAACGACTCTGAAAGATCATCGACTAGGAACGAGAGTAAGTGAGAGGATCTGTATTGCGTGGACTCGCTGGAATCCTACCTTCGTCGAAAAACGAGTCGTCAGCGTCATCATCGCTGGCTGTTGAAACATAACCCTTTTGCGACTGTCGTTTACTATCCCTGGCCATCCCGATTCGCCTCCCGAGCCTTGTCAGAATAGGCTCATCGATTTCGGTGTCACTCCCAAAGCTTGCGTCCTTTCTGCTTGACGACCTCAGAGAAGGAGGTGTCTTTGTCCCATGAGTCGGTGCTCCTTCCATATCTGTATTTCCCAGTGGCGCACTGGCAAACGCGACAGGTAATGGGACGGGTTGTGAGAGGTTATCGAGCATTCCTTGCATTATGTTCCAAAATTGATTGAAGGGGTCTCCGGGTTCTGACTGATAGAAGTTGAAGTGGGAGAGGTTTGATGAACTGGTGTGAAACGGGGAGCAGAAGTAGAAAGGGAGGGATAACACACCCTTTGCCCGCCTAGAAGCATAAACGACTCGTCCACTGTGTCAATCATCCTCTGCGAAGGTTGTGGAGACTCTACGCGATTCGGGACTGGTGGAGGATTCATGGTTCTTTGGAGGGGTGCAACATCTCTCAACCGTGGTGCATTCGCAGTAGGATTCGTAGTCGGTTGGGGTAGTGATGGATCTTTCCCTTCTTCTTGGAGCTTCTCGATTCGCCTTTGTAAATCTTTCGCGGCTTTCAGTTGTTCGCTATGCAGCATCCGCAGCGTGCGTTTGGCCTAAACAAAGAAAAAAGAGATAGGGGTGTCGGTAATCGAGGTCATCAAGTGTATGAAAAGGCCTGAACTGATTCATCATGACTGCGCTCAATGGCAGCCGCGTATGCCCTTGCGGCTCTGGTGTGTTCTTCCATGGCCAAAACTATCAGCCCGTTATTCGCGTGCTCCTCTGCATTGGCTGCGTGGTTATGTGCCTGTGTGTTACTCTGTCAGGCTCGTGTTTGCGATGGAGTTGCGAAAGAATCGTTTACAGAGTTCATGGGGTTCTCGATTGGTGTGGTGGACATGGTTATGTTGGGCGCAAAGGTGTAGAAAGAAGGGTCCCAAATACATTGAGCCGGTCTATCTACCAGATATGGCACTAGTTGCTATTGTAGGCCATTGTGCCTGGTGCTCCGACCTCCCCATTTATAACAGCAATCTGGCCTGGTAGGCAGTATAAGTAGTCTACACCAGGTTGTTCTTGACTGCAGGAATGCCCACACAGTCCATTCTCGTCAAGGAGAAGAAGAACGATTACTCAATTTTGGATCCTCGACATATATCCTGTCGTTATTACAGTTGCAGGGGTCAATCAGCTTGCAGATAAATTGACTGGGATTCTAGTTCAACTGCGAATTTTATCTACTCAGGAACGACAGCCGATGTTAATAAGTACTGAGAAGCACTTGCGGCGATGCAGATGACGTCTAGCGCCGCGGCGAGGGGTAATAAAAATGATTTGCTGCATATGTATATATCGCTCGGTCCCCTTTTTGAATCCGGTGTATATCGCGCCCAGCCCAAGTCCCAGCGATTCATACCCGACTTTATGCTTAGATTAACTGCCCTCTTCAGGAGAAAATGTGAAGTTCCCTATTCAATGGGGGTGATGGCGGAGGATGTGAGTCCGAGGTTGCCTATAACTATCCTGATGCTAATGGGGCGAGAAGGAGGAGGAGCTTGTGAGTCCCCCCGTTCGGCAGTTGGACGATGAAACCAATTCCCGCTCATGTATGGTGAGTCCCCAAGTACCCGTATCCGGAAGCGGGGGAATGCTTGATATGGARGTGCGCAGCAGCAGCCAACGATGGGCACCACACAGGGTCGACGAGGGGGGCGAAACGCTGTAGAGCGGCGGCAGTGCCTGAAAAAGAAGAGGCCGACATGCAAAAAGACGTGGTCCAGCAAGGATACGAGGGGATATGTGACCTGCAGGTAGCCACATACACCTTGAGCTGTAATTGTAATTGTTCGATGTTGCTAGGCTGTGCGGGGGAGTGACAGTGCTCAATCACACGTGCGGGATGTTAACAATCCGCGGAGTGAGCCTTTACCGCCACAGATGGGGCAGCAGCAGCAGCATTTACAGGCCGCAGCAAAGCTGTATGTACGGTAGGTGCTRTGAGGGGAGCAAGTCGGCCTAAGCGAGCAGACAGCTTTGGGCGCGAGRCTCGGGCTGCAAGGGTCGGGCAGTGCTGTGACATGTCACGCGTGCAATCTTTGCTGCTCTCCACACACACTGACACACCTTTCCCTCTCCCTCTCTCTCTCCCTCTCCCTCTCCTCTTGTCCATATTCTGTGAAGCCCTGGTGCTTCCCATTCCCCAGTCACTATGTCTGTTCCTCCCCGACCAATGTGAGTCCACCCTCCGGCTGCGCCCTATACATCCTCTCAYMTGCCTTCCTTCCTSCAGAGAGAAGAGAATCAGGGTWACAGGTTAGCAGCGCTTGGAGTAGCTCCGATTCAACCAGCTGAAARCTCTGATMCCCGTATTAGTTGTCGCCGCAGATGGTCTCTCCAAGCGCGATGTGTTCAGGCTACCTGACCCATTCGCTGTCCTAACGGTGGACGCAGAGCAGACACACACGACCAGTGTTATAAAGAAGACTCTGAACCCATACTGGAACGAGAGTTTCGACATGTGAGCTGCTGCGTCACCATTCACATCTGCTATGCCTATCTCTTTCCCATCCCAGAACAATCAAGGAATCGTCTGTYGTTGCTGTACAGATCTTTGATCAGCGCAAGTTCAAGCGGAAAGATCAAGGCTTCTTGGGAGTTGTAAACATCAGGGTTAGCGATGTGCTAGACCTGGAGCTAGGCGGACATGGTACGCGGTGCTTTTGCGCTTCTTCGACAAAYTAACCAACGAGACATCGCTGCCTTTGAATCCAGAAATGCTCACATTGGACCTCAAGAAGTCGAATGACAACCTTGTTGTGCATGGGAAACTAATTGTCTACCTATCAACAAGCACCAATCAACCGATTACCAATCCGGGACCAGCGGCGACATCAAGCCTCTCTACAGCTCTTGCAGACATGAGCCTCGACAGCTCTCCCGCAGCGAGCTCATCTAATCTGGCTACCCAAAGCGCAGCAGGTAACAATACCCTGTCGAGGACCCCCAGTTCCCACGCCACGTCTGCTGAAAATGGTACTGGTGCAGCAGGTGCACATATCACAATGCCTGTCCCCAGTGTGACTTCGGCAACTGCCTCTGCTGAGCAGGAACAACAGCCATCTCAGCAATCACCCATACCTCTATCTCGTCCCACGTCCGCCTCTAGTCCCATCTCTTCCCCCGCTGCACCAACGCCTGTCCCGTCAGTGCAACCCGCGCAGTCTCAGCCTCCCGCCCCTCCTACCACCACTCCGACTCAGAACTCCCATATGCGCAATTTTAACCCCAATGTTGATCAGTACGGCCCTCTGCCTCCCGGCTGGGAACGTCGCATCGACCCACTCGGTCGCACGTACTACGTTGACCATAACACACGCACCACGACCTGGAACAGGCCATCCGCCAGCGCTGCYGTGAACAACAACACTCAGGACAACGAGACTAATGCCGCCCGCGATCAACATTCCCGGCGYATCCTCGCTGATGACCTATTGGAAGCRAGCAACCCAACATATCGTAGCAGCAGCGGCACCCCTCCTGTCTCCACYACGACRCCTGCAGCAATTCCAACTAGTACGGCCACCACCGCAGGCTCTGGCGCTCTGCCAAAYGGCTGGGAGGAACGRTAYACCCCCGAGGGACGTCCCTAYTATGTTGACCACAACACACGGACAACGACTTGGGTTGATCCCCGRCGGCAGACCATCATACGGGTCATGGGCCCCAACGGACAAGGGTCAGCTCTCCAGCCGCAGACTATTTCACAACTGGGGCCTTTGCCTTCTGGATGGGAGATGCGCCTAACATCTACCGCCCGAGTGTACTTCGTCGAYCACAACACCAAGACTACCACTTGGGATGATCCCCGACTGCCATCAACCCTCGACGCCAACGTGCCTCAGTATAAGCGCGACTTTAGGCGGAAACTTATTTATTTCCGAAGTCAGCCTGCAATGCGCGCACAGCCCGGTAACTGTCAAATAAAAGTTAGGCGCAACCACATCTTCGAGGACAGCTATGCGGAAATTATGAGGCAGACGCCTAATGATCTCAAGAAGCGGTTAATGATCAAATTCGATGGCGAGGATGGTCTAGATTATGGTGGTCTCTCGAGGTACGTGTGTGGTTTTGACCTCCGSAGTCTTSTGTAGACTCACATGAGTGATTTTTACAGAGAATTYTTCTTCTTGCTATCGCATGAAATGTTTAACCCTTTCTATTGCTTATTCGAGTACTCCGCACACGACAACTACACCCTCCAGATCAACCCGGCTTCCGGCGTTAATCCTGAACATTTGAATTATTTCAAATTCATTGGTCGGTGCCTGGGCTTGGGCATCTTCCACCGCAGATTCCTCGATGCCTACTTCATCGTCAGCTTCTATAAGATGATMTTGAAAAAGAAAGTGACACTCTCTGACTTGGAGAGTGTCGACGCGGAACTGCACCGTGGACTTACATGGATGCTGTAAGCCTTTTAGATTATACCGATTATACCYGCCTAATCAGTTTGTGATAGCGAGAATGACATCACGGACATCATCGATGAGACGTTCACAACTACCGAAGATCGCTTCGGCGAGATGGTGACAGTGGAATTGAGACCTGGAGGTGCAGATGTTTCAGTRACAGAGGAAAACAAGAAAGACTATGTGGAYGCGGTAGTCGAGTACCGCATCTCGAAGCGTGTCAGGGAACAGTTTGAAGCATTTATGTCTGGTTTCAGCGAGCTTATTCCTCAAGATCTCATAACCGTTTTCGACGAGAGAGAGCTGGAACTACTCATTGGTGGCATGTCTGAAATTGATGTGTATGTCCTTCCCATGTCCCTCGGTTTACCAAAAGGCTGACATAGGGCTYTAGTGATGACTGGACGAAGTACACGGATTACCGTGGCTACGAACAAACCGAYGAAGTTATCCAATGGTTCTGGAAGTGCGTCCGTTCCTGGCCTCCAGAACGCAAGTCTCGTCTGCTCCAATTCGCAACTGGAACATCACGAATACCCGTCAATGGGTTCAAGGATCTCCAAGGCTCAGACGGCCCTAGGCGATTCACGATTGAGAAGTCGGGCGATCCCTCGCAGTTGCCAAAGAGTCATACATGTTTCAATAGGATCGATCTACCTCCGTATAAAGATTATGCAAGTCTGGAGCATAAACTAACTCTAGCAGTAGAGTGCGTCCCGCTTTCCCGTTTTTCGATGAACTGCCGACTCACCCTTTACCCTATCATCTAGAGAAACTGTGGGCTTTGGTCAAGAGTAGAGGCACAGTGCGCCGAAGGGAGGGGCTCTGTCACCTTCCGTCGCCCTCACATATATCCATATCTCTGCTCCCGTCTCGTTATTTCCCTTCCCGCCCAGCAATAGCATGATGGCGTCCAAAGATACTCTCCACTTGACGACTCCATATGACTGTTTACTGTATTCGTTGCATGGCCTTTCGTGGTTGTCTATGTTTATATTATTACACACATCACAATTGTCACCCTTTTTACACGGTTTGTCAACCACCCCGACACACTAAGCTCGCACTCCGTCGCGACCGGCGGGACTACCTTTGCAAGCTATCGATATGACTTGGGAGTAGCTCGGGCCCCCTTCATCAACCCACAGGTAGAAAGACGAACCGACTCAGACAGCGCTGGGTACCTAATCACCACGATCATGATGATTCCGCATGCATAAATGCGGTGCGTCTGGATGAGCTTTAGCACGCCCGAGCCGACCGAAGCATCAATGGACCTATTCCTGATTCCTGCGAGTCCCTGCCACGAGAACAGGATCTTCCAGGCTATACAAGAGACAGAGAAGAGGAAAGGAGGTGGACTATCGCTCGAAATAACACTGCTAGACCTTGTCCAGACAAGTCTCGCCAGGAACATCCCGTTATCGCCAACTTTCTCCTTTCTCGCCGAGGAGTCCTTGTGTCTCCTATTGATTGATTGTGCGGCAAAAATCACACAAGATTTTGATGATCGTCCGAGACTAACGGTCCCCGTGTAGGACCGCTCCGCCTCTCGGCAGATCAAGTATGGTGTGGATCCCCCCCTCACTTYACAGGCGCCTGAATTTGCTCGACTTGGCCATCTATGAAGCGCTGGGGGTGGTTCGATCATGAGAAATCAGTTGATCARGTCAARAGCGGTTGTTCGCCGTTGYAAMACGCTCTAACRTCCAACTATCGATGTTCKCATTGCCAAGGAGAAACTATTGCGCGGACGTCAGCAACGCTTACTCATGAGGAACTCATTTCAAGAGCCGGTCCGTGGCTCTGCTCCGACAACACTTGGCGATGACTTCGAAGCATGTTGGAAGAAAAGGGTTGGCGGGCACCGAAATTGTCCTGAACAACCTTCACATAGATCGACCTTCGTGTAATAACCCAATGCAAAACTGGGGGAAAGAATATAGGATCGACATACATTCGCGAATTGGAAGGTGTTCCTCACAGGTACCATTTGTAAAATATGSTTAGGGCAACTCAAGACGTCAACGACACGCATGGGCATGGTGTGGTACTCGCGCCATCGGCCCATCACGCATAATATCACATCAACACCTCTCATCTCCTGATCTCTCCATTTCAGAATCACTCTCCACAAAAGCCACAGTCCATTGACGCCTAATCCTCATCTATATCCCTGCCATTATGATATGATATCTACCTCCGAAAGACAGGGACCCAACGCCGTCACCCCAGAATGGTGCCTTGGGCGCAGCCATCTCCCCGAGCAAATGGAAATTCGGCGGGAGCGATCTATTCAAGAACCTGACCGACTTTACCCTCGTCTAGCTAGTGAATAGGTGCAAGTCGTAACGAGTAGTGGTTACGCGATCGCTTGGGTGGAAATGATCTCAAGTCTCCTTATTGTGTGTGCGATCGTCCTGATCGTCYTTAGAGCTTAACAGAGGTCTGCATTCGCAACAGCCTGACTTTCAGCTCCGGTTCTCAGACATTGWCCCTTTCGCTTCCTGCCGAAGTGGATAATATTCGCGGTAACCACACCCTGCTAAAATGTTTCTCTCAGTATGCTAAGATCCTCCACTTACGGGAATATGTTATATGCAATTTCTGCATGCTATGACATAACTCACCCCTATTCCTTCTAGACCCATGACCGAAATGCAATCTTGTCAGTTCACGTCCCTTTGTGCTCGCCATTTGGAGTTTCTGGTTTTGGGGTTCTTGGACCACAATGCCAGAAAMTTGGTTCGGGCGTTGAACCGGGATCGGTCCGAGGCACTTTGAGCTAATGAATGCTTGTTGGGGACTTATGCTTGAGTACGAATAACATCACTTGGCGATGATATTTCCTGARGYAATTGAAACAGGTTCGTGATGAACCCGCGGTATAACCCCAGTTCTGTATCCCGTTGTCAGGATCGAACTGAGATCTCACAGCTTGACAGTGGACAAGCCTTCAGCCCGGAAGTATAYTCGTTTAATAGGACTCGCTGGCTCCATCGGCCTAGGTGTCCGCTGCCACAACTACAGGTGAGCGTAGAATGCTTCCTTTTGTGAGCTGTCTGTCTTTTAAACTAACTTGCATAAAATTTTGGGCTATTATTAGAAGAATTCGTTGGTGGGTACTGGTTCGCATGTGATAACAGTCGTAGTTTTCTGTCCATTTCCCCCTGTCGGTATGTTGATCTCCGCGCGAGTTTCATCCCTCCCCAGAATCATGATCTCTTTTTCAATCGGCTCGGGGATCTTGTACATAAACTCTGTTCCCCTTCTAATGCATGCCATCTCCCCACTTAGCTGTGCTGAGGACTATGTTTTTATACCAAGTGGCGCGACAAATTTCTAGATTTCTCTGGATGTGTTCTGGGTCGATAGACATCATTCTCCGACGACATCGTTGTCTTCGTGACTACATACAATACGAGACCGTGATTTTAGGGGTTAGTCGTTCCTGTGATCATTGTAAAAAAATATCACCGCTGGGCAATGTCTAGTAGTCGCATTTATTCCATCGTAACGCGTTTCGCACAACCTCCAGGCCCATTGATTAACAAGTCATCTAAAAATACATACATGGGGATGTGTGGAGATGACAATGTACTCAATTGGGGGTTTGGTAAATGATATATATATATATATCACCAACTGCATTTCAACAGAGTTTCGTGCTGGGAAATCAAACGGATCCATGCTCATAAATTCTTTGGGAGATATCGCTGATTGGCACCCGGGGTTTGTGTTTGACCGAATTGTGGGAGAGAGACGGATAAAAACTCAGTTTCAAACATGTGGTGTCCTTATGAGTGGGATGGGTGTATATTGGACAAATGCTTACACAGAAGGACCGTAATTAGGGGGTACTCACTGGATCAAGGTGAACGAATGCAAGCGGGGGTCAACATGGATGTGCACTGATGAGTAAGATCGGTGGATATCATACACGCGAAGAAAGGGAAGTTTGCAGTCAAGAGTAGGAATGAAAACAATGTCATCGTTTCTGGAATGCGAACGCAATGTAAAGATCTATGCCGCCGACGTGGGTAAGCAACTTTGGGGGTAGCGCGCATGTGACTCACTTGCAGCTTCCCACTGGGATTCATCCATCGAGCTCTCGCCATTCGCATCAACGACCTTCATGCGGACCATTAGTGGTCCAAATTCAGGATCTTCTCGGTTCTCTTCGAACACTTCATGGAACTCTTTCTTATAGAGTAAATCAAGGTTATAATCGTTCGCCATCCTGAACACGGTAGGATAAGCGGTACCCGACTAATTTAGGCAATTGGACACCTACTGGACAAAGTTCTCCCATCTGACGATGTATTCTGGTACATGCTCCACGGCGTCTTTAAGGAAGAATGTATATTTGTGTCCAAACACTGGCCTTTTATCGCGACTCTCAAATCGGATGGTGTAAACGTCGTTCCCAAAGGACAGGTCTTTAGCGTTAGAAGGCACGGAGTTTAGCTGATCTCTGAAGCCTTGATAGTCAGTGATGCCGAAAGAGAAGTCTAGGTGGAAATCGTACAAAAGGAGCTCAGCGTTTGGTATTGTGCCAATAAAGACGCCCCCGGGGCGAAGGAACCGAGTGACATTATCGAGCATGCATCGAGCCTTTTGAATGGTTTCGAAGGCGTAGTGCATGCAAAATTGCATGGACACTACGTCGAAGTGTTGTGCGAGTTTGGCTGGAGGAAATGCTTTAGATATTAATTCTGTGTAGCAGTCCAGTGCGGCAAATGTCGCATCAAACTTTGGTTGACGAAGGGATTCCCATCGAGCTCGAGCCTGGTCTACCGACACGGCAGCGATATCTGCATGTAAAGAATAAACTCAAAAAATCGGTTCGAAAGAGAAAAACAGCGCGCACCAACTCCTAATAACTCCYTAGTGTGAGCTTTTGCCCACTTAGTAAGATCGCCACCTTTTCCACAGCCCATATCGAGAACTTTACCCTTGGCCCGTCCACGAGTGTGTGTGCTCTTTATCAGAGCAGGATGTGCAAATCGAGTTATGAGAACCGACTTGACCCAATTATTGAAGTTTTTGAGACCGATGATAGGGGATTCAAGTCTTTGCACTACACCGACGTCTGGTCGGGAGTTATCTAGTGGGAGAAATAAGTTGCAGGGTGAGCACTTGGGGGTAGGGGAAGGTAACGCACAATGATTCACTACAACGCCAACATCGCCTGCGTGCCGCTTTGCTGGGGGTTGCTCGGGCTCCTCGCTGGGTGCACGTTTCCGCTTGAGGAGATGACTAGCGCCCTGTCCGCGGTAGTTCTTGAACATCTGCATCTCTAAAGGTGATAGAGGTATCAGGACCGAAGAACTGGGTGCAATCCTCTTTTTGGGGTTATATGGAAGGGTGGAGGTGTTGCGGGGGGACATGACGGGGGATGATGTGTTGCGGGCAGTTGTAGGGGGCGGCGCTGCATGGGACGAGGATGAGGAGGGGCGTGAACGAGGCGAGTCGGGGAAAAGCCGTGAAGGGGAGGGYGTACGGTCTCTCTGGCGAGAATCGGGGTGGTGTGTGAAGTGCGAGTCGGGCATTTCAGGGTGATGGTGCGACGCTCGACGAAATGGAAGTGACGATGCGAGCTTATCGTCGTTGCTAGATGTGCTATGGAGAAGATGCGATAGGGTGGAAGAGCGTGAGCGAGATGGTGGTGGTGGTGGCGGCGGCGGCGCAGCGTCGGTGTTGAGGAGCATAGACAGGTCAGTCGCCCGGCGAGCTAGGGAGGGACTCGGTACTGGCGAACGCCCGAGGTGTGCAAAGTTGGGCGTATTTGTCTGCTCTACAGGCGAGTTGAGCACCGCATCCCGAACGGGATCAAACGCGGGCATGGTTTCTGAGAGCTTGGATGGGCAATGGTGTGGATGGTGTGGATGGACGACGTCGAGGGACGTTGTGGTCGTCGACGAGCACGACACACTCAGGAATACTTGCTGATGTAATCTCTGGGCTCTCCCAAGTCGGCTGCTGCACCGACCACTGGTCCTGGCACCTATCCCTACCTAACCCTATGYACCGTCTGCATAAGCTGGCAAATGTACTGATGGACGACCACGACCGTGCACGGATTTTCGTCCGCGGGGGCGGCAGAAAGGTGCACGGGCGAGAGAGCGCTCACCATCTGCAGTGCCACAGTGACATCGCGAGCTGATCTCATCATTCCTCATTTCCTCCTAGCAGTTTGCCTTCTGGGCGACGCGAGTTTCATAATTACTCGGGCTTTCTTAGACACCGCAGTTGTCCCATGCCCAACACATCCAGCTCTCACGAGGCCTACCTAATACACCGTCTCCTGGCTGCGCAACYCATCTGCCTCACCACTCAAAAGCTYAATCTGCGGGTTGCCCGCCAACTGTCTGGCAATGACGTGGACAAGAATAGATGAGTTAGCCCTTTCAGCTGAGGGACCCTAGATAATTGTTTTTGTCCTTATACTGATCCGCAAATATATTGCGCTTCTCAGGAACATTCAGGCATTGCAACATCGCCTAGAGGTACTTAGAGCTTGGAACCTCCTTGCCAGTTCTTCAGCCAATCTTCCAGGTCGGTAGTGGAACGCTGGAAATATAAATTGTCAGCGCACGCAGTAAGTATGATTGCAACCGATTTTAAGTACCTCCAAGTACTGAATCTTCGCACGCATGCCATCCAAGCTTTGTGCCAARGCCTGATCATACTTCGAATTGTCCTTGCCCTGCGTAATGTGTAAGTTTCTGGCCTCCCAACTCGGGCACTTTGTCCGGGCTTACCTTGAAGAATTCTTCGGTCTCCTGGAGGTCTTTTTTGGTAGACAAAAAGTCAAAAGACTCCTGAATAGATGCGTTAACGTATAGGCAGGGGAATAGAAACTCGGTCACGAACAGAAACAAGATACTTCAATGTGAAATTCCCTTCAAATCTTTTGACAAGCTAACACTTTCTTRAGCGTTATTCACAAAAAAGGCACATCGTACTTACTGTATCATATTGATCCTTGAAATACGAATTCAGTGCCCTTCTCCGCTTGATGTTGACGGACAGGCCGCGGAAGAAGTAGATAATATCTTGATCCCTAGATTTTGCCCTAATAAACTCTAGGGTCTCCTTCAGTAATTCAGGGTCGTGAGTAGCCCCCATGGCGATGCTGATATCAATTCAGAGTCAACCTTCTCTGAGCAAAAGATGGGGTAAGAGCAAGATGTACATAGCGGAGATTTTCGCGGTGGGTGTCTTGGGTTTGTCGTGAATGCGAACGATGGCATCATACTCTGCGCGTCCTCCATGTCTCACGGCCTGTGAGAAACCTTGAATACAGATTATCCAATAAGCAACATTCACGTACAGTACTAAAAGTAATGCCTTGCAAATCTGGGGGAATGCGGGAGTCATCCCCTGTCTCCAAGTAATGGTTGAAACGGCTTTTCAGCTCCTCGACTACCCTTAAAATTAAGACGTAAAAAGTAGTCTCCTGAGTCGTGTGATGGGAGACTTACTGAGGATCGTTCGCGGTCGCAGCCTGGCCAATAGCAAGTGTTCGTAGCATGGTCGTATCACTAGAGTCCGTGGCATGATACTCATACCCCAATCTCTTGACCAAAGGAACAAACAGGGACTGGAAGCCTGTGAGAAATCATTTTTGTTAACCTCGAGCGTCAGGCTCACCCTTCGCAATGCGTGCAATTGATCAACCACTTGTTCGTGCTCCCACCAGATTGACGCCAAACTGCTCACGTTCTCCGCAATGCCGGACCAAACCAGGTCTTTGGGCTCGGGTCAGTGATACAGCGGATAGCTGAGAAACGCATTAACGTACATTCCTCTTCGTGCTTGCCGAGAATATCAACCAAGGTTAGAGCACTGCTAACTTGGGCCAAGCCAGCCTTAGATAATGCGAAGGAGTCAAAGACAAGTCCAAGGCGATCATTGAGTGTAAAAATCGAATTCGCCTTAACGGCCTCCTCAGCAATCTTCGTTAATCTTTCGGGAGTGTAGAGTACGCGGTCTATCGAGCTATTAGCATTTGAAAACACGCGGATTGAGTGTTACCTACAAACACCAGTAGTACCAGCATTTAGTTTAAAGGGTTTGCCTGTATCGACCTTGAAAACTTGCTCCCTTTCCGTAAGCAAGGGCTCGGGATGGATATTTGCCTTGCCGTTATTATCGGTAGTCAAAATACGCAGCGGGACATTCCTGTAGCCCTTATTGAAAGACAAATGCAGACACAACCATTTTCACTAACCAGATAGTTTCATTATCTGCACCCACTCCCTTTCCTGTTTCCAGGAAGCGGTCCTGACGAACATGAACGCCCTCGGAGGTCTCTGTTACAGTGAGAACAGGGAAACCAATCTATCATAGATCTGTTAGGTGTATGACTTCAGAATTTGCAGACAGTCATTGACCTGTTTAATCCAGTTGTCCATAATCTTGGGAACGTCCACGCCAGTTGCTTTGCTGATGCCCTCCCATAGGTCGTTGGTGACGCTGTTTGCATAYAGCTTGTTTTTGAGATAGAGGGAAACTCCCTTCAAGAATCGGTCCTCTCCGACCAGGTTGGAAAGCATACGTAGAACTGATGGCTGATAAGTCCCGCGGAAACAAAATAGTGGTGTTTTCCTACCTGATGCCGCCTTGGAGTATGATAAACTGTCAAAGATCTGTTCCTGATCAGTTGGTAGCGTGAAGAACAATGTAGACAATATATAACCTGGTTAATGTGGTTTGCATCGGGGCAGTCCACTTCAATGGGGTGAGATGAAGGTTTAGCATCCAGACCTAGGGCCCGGTTCAAATGGTAAGAGATAAATGCTGAATCAACCTTCCACTCTGGGAAGACTCTGTACTGCGAGTCAGTCGAAAGATACACGAGGTTGAAGAGAGGCTCACTTGTCTACACAGTCACACAATGTCAGTCACAGTAAAATAGAAAAACTGGAGAACTTTACCTGCGATAATAACTTCTCCCATCTATATTGAAAGTGCAATCAGTATCGAACAGCCTTGTGTGAATCCCTAACCAACCAGAGTCGCAAAGCCCTCATTAAGGTAAAGATAATTCCACCACTCCATTGTTGTAATATTTCCGAACCTCATTATACGTTTTAGCCTCAAATTTGGTGTGGCATGCGCTCCTGCACTCACCACATATGGGCGACTTCGTGGCTTTGAGTAGCGGCAATCTGTTTCTTGGCTTGGAGATTTCCCTTCTTTGGGTCGAGAAGGAAAGCGCTGGTGCGACCAGTGATCAAACCCCAGTTTTCCATGGCACCTGTAAAACACATTGGCCGCTTAGCTTGAGAGACCAGGGCAGAGAGTACCAACCTGCATCAAAGTCGCTGGCCTAGAAAACGATGCATGAAGACCTCAACGAGAAGTTTACAATGGCTGAGGAGACTAACCACCAGGGTATCCAGCTTGGGAAGGGGGTAAGCCACATCAAAAACTTTCTCATACAGAGGTAAGACAGCTTTTTTGACGTCAAGAGCAAACTGTGCTTGATGGATATGTTCAGCAGTTGCTAAAGCCAATGTATGAGACATATAAGTAACCAGGTGAAGTGAAAGCTAGCTTACTGTAGATGCGCAGGGGCATTTTCTTTCCACTGAGAGGAAGGACCACATGGTCTTCAAGATACTCAAAGTGACCGTTGGCATAYGCGACGATGTAAGAAGACATTGGYGGSGTYTTKTCAAATTTGGTGACCTTCCATTTACCATCCTCTAATCCGGAGAACAAGGCAGYGTAKCCTGRTTCCCCATTCGTTACYTGAGAGTTGGGYGTRACAATCTCCTCCGAGAMCGCTGGCATGTTGCTGAGGTTGACAGTCTCCGCACGAGAGATCAACGTAACAGTGAAGGTTGCCTTGAGCAGGGGTTCATCCCAGCAGGGGAATGCGCGCCGAGCAGCAGTAGGCTACAGAGGGAGATTGATTTCRAACTTCGCCGTCAAAGGAAGGAAGGGCATAACTTACTTCGAACTGAGTCAACGCATAGTATTTAGTCTTTCCATCTTTCTCATACGAGGACCTATAGTAGCCCATCATGCTACCAGTCAGCTCTCCCCTGAAAGAGACCTTCAAGGAGGCTTTGGACCCTGCGGGCAGGGTATCATTGAAGGCATATACGGTTCGTTCGGCAGTCTTATCGAATGACTGTTCGACAGGAACCTGTTCGGCTTTCAATGCATCGGAATACAAAACCCTTGACACTTTTCAGCTTGGGTTCAAGAAAATATACAAACATGAAACATACGCTTCGCCAAGATCCAAGTCGGATGAGTTGAGGATAATGCGATTGGTTGATTCCTTGACCTCTAGGCTAACACCGCCGATAAATGACTGGATCCGATTCTCGAGAAGCAAAATGCTTACTCTACGCGGACGAAACCCTCGAATTTCAGACCTTCGAGATCCGTCTTGATAGTGACATCGTAATGGGCAGGCTTCACGTTCGTCGGAAGACGATATTCATCGTGAGCCCCGGAGGGCGCGAGAGACGACATCTGTGCAGACAATGGATATGGCGGTCGAAAAAGTGGGTGAATACGACGGTGAGATAGTCGGTGGTTGGCAAACTTGTGCCCTTGCGCACTCTTGCCCCGGATGAGACAATCAGTGTGTGTGTGATATGACTGGTTGAGGTATCTTGTTTCCACACCAGCACATGATCCCAATTGTGGGGTAGCCCGAAGGGGCGAAAGTGAGAGCGTTTTACACCATGGCTGCAAACGCGTCCAGGTGCGCATGAGAGTAGAAAATAAGGAGAATACCGTAAGGAGTCTACGTCAGAGGGTCCCACGCAGCCCCGACGGACGCGTCCAATACATAAGCGCCTAGCGTATCATTTCTGTTATACTGCAATTTCTCTACTGTGCTACAAGATCATACTGGTCTTACACGGAAGGCAGTTTCGGTTTCCTGATAACGGATGGAATATTTGTAAACATAGCCTTCGGGAACTTCTTGGAAAGACTCTGCCGACTCTGTTGACGAAGCGTACTGGCAACACTCTCCATAGCATCTCGGTTCGCGCTCTTCATGTCGTCAAAAATCTGCAAGTTGTTCTGCCGTGCCCTAGAGTACTTTTCGTACAGCTCGATTAGGTTGTTGTATTGACCGATACTGTGGGCGTCATTAGACTACAGATTTCGCTGAGAAAACAACCACGAGCCTTTCCAAGTGCATCTGACTCAGCTTCTTGGCTGTTGCGGACAGTACGCTCGTTTGTGCAACCCTCAAGTCTTTTCTGAATCCTTCAAATTTGGAGTTCGTCCGCTCGACGACAACCTGATGAACAGTCAGAGTGAACGTTAGCCAAGAAGCTAAACAGTGTACCTGGGTAATCTCATTGAGAACCTGCAAAAGCTCAGCTTTCGTTCCGGGGTCGAACAGACAACTTACATCAATAATTTGGTGGTTCATTGTCTGAGCTACGCGGTCTCCGGCTGGCTGCCGCCACTTTGGGGGCTGGTCAAATGGCGTATCATTATTACGGGTCCGGGGAGCCGTGCGAGACGGTGTCATGCGTGCAGGGTTCGGCAAAGGTGTGGAAGTGGTATACCGGGTGATAAACTTGTCGGCCTGTTGCTTTACGGGGGATTGGACGATTTGTAAAGTTCCTGGGTCAATCTTTTGGGGCGCTCGGATCATAGATTTTGCTTTGGAGGGTGATTCTCGTCGCCGCGGCGTTTGGGTTGGAACATCGCTATCTTCTTCACGGGCGGGTGCAMCCAACGACGATCTCTTTACCTCTTTGTCTCTGAGAGGTTGCTTCTGTATGCGGTAGGGCTTTGGGATGGCTTTAGGGRTTTGAAATAAACCCGGAGTGCGTTGTGTTATGGGTACCTTGCCAGGGGTCGGATATTTAGCTGGAGATAGTTTGGCTATCATTTGTGTCGGCACTATCAATTGCCTCGGCTCTGAATGTGCAACCGGACTCTCGTCTCTAGTCAAATCTATTATATCCACGTCATCTTGAGAGTTCCCCGACACCCTCATAAGTCCATCGGCAATACTCTGTCACTCAGGTTGGGAAATCAAAGTGGATAAAAAGGCCAGGACATACACTCATCTCCCATTCGTTACCAACTTGCATATCAAATGTCTGAAGCGCATTGTTCTCGAGCTCAGAAACTTGGATGGAACTCGTTTTATGCTCGCTTCCCATAAGCCCGACCTGCGCGACAAATTCAGGGTTCTCCCAGGGTGCTTCCTTCGGCTTTTGTGGCTTGAACTGCAAGATCATTAGAAGACGAAGCGCAATTGCACAAACGCCCTTGCCTTGGCTTCGGGTTTCTTGAATTTCCCGCCAAATAGTTGCCTACCAGGCATCTCCTGTGTTATTGCTAACATCAGAATGGTACAACGAATTGGGAGAGGGATGCCAAACCTTTGGACGGTCGGTTGGTCCCGCAACTGACTGTGTTTCTGCTTCGGCTGGCATACCAGGATCGACATGGTTAATCCTATGTTCTTGTTTCTCGCTAGACGCGAACTTGGCGGCCTTCCTTCCTTTCTTTATGGGGCGTGGTTTAACAACACTCGATTTTGTTATAATTTTTTCATCTTTGGTCTTCATGCGAGCAACCATTGTCATGCTTTTATCCGGGAGTTCGTCGAAATTGACGTCCAACTCCCGTTGCATCGGTGAGGAAGTCCTGCCTTTCGCACGATATTTCTTTACAGGTCGTGGTTTAACTGGCCTTGCACGACCGGTGGTTCCCTGAGTCTTGACCAGATTATCGGATAACTTCTTGACGCGAGGACGTTTGATCGGCGGGGGACTATTCATTTTCTCATTGTTCTTGTCAAAAGTCCTCTCGTCCTCAAAGCGCTTACGCTTCTTCGTGGAATGTACGGATGATCCTTGAGCTAAAGTGATAGCAGACTGAGTAGCAAACGCAGGCTACCAGAGAAAACGTACGGGAATCAACATTCGCTCTTGTGGCTTGAAAATGCTGGGGCGTCGGACTTGTTCCCTTTAGCTCACCTAAAGGTTGAACTATTGATGTACAATGTCAAATTTCTTTGTGTATGTCGACCTACCTCCCACACCCGAACCGGGTCGTGCATTTTTTGCCTGTGCTGTTACAGCTTCGGACTTGGCATATTTACCCTTGACTACATTGCGACCTATTTCTGGGGGAACGTTGTTTTCGGCGTCATGCTGAAGTGAAGCCCGTTCTTTGTTCTGCCGTGCCATCTCGGAAATAATTTGACTTGGGCTTGTATCTCGTTTTGGATTTGTATCGGTAAGAACAGGCAGTAGACTGTCGGTCAGTTCTTCGGGTTCAATGTTTGGCGATTTGTTTTGGTGAGGGTCGATTGGACTACCCAGTCCACTATGCTGTATGGCAACATTCGAGTTATCGTTCCTGGGGCTCTTTTTTTCACGACGGATGACTACATGAGGAGAGGGGGTTGATTCCGTCCCTGGGGCGCTTTGGAAGGTAGGAAAGAGAGGGGATGTAGGATCATCTGGATTCATGTTCAGCCAAACTATACACGGGAATCAGAAAGAAAAAGCGGCTAAGTGGGTAACGATGTCACTATTTGAGATATCCCTGGCCTTGACCTATGATTGTCAATATATTTAGCATGGGGCGAGGTAGAAACATACTTGACTTGGAATGGGCGAATGAACAGTTGTAAGTTCCAGTTCGGCCCCATGACGGGATATTTTCCTTCGCTGCGGACTCAGAAACTTATCCTGGAGATATTGTGTTTGTGGGGCTTGCGACGGCGGCTATGGAGACTTCAGGTTACTCACTAGCTTTCTATGTCTCAAGGCTCGGGAAAAGCGCTCAGTGTCCTCAGGCTTGATGGTCCAGGAGCAACGAATCTTTTTATCCGTTCGAGAAGGGGAGGGAGTCGAAGACCGCTGATTTATGATTGGTGGAATTCTCGAGACTACTGTTACCGTTGTTGGGCCATTGGGTGGCTTTGATATAGAGAGTTGTTCAAGTTGCGCATATGGCAACTGAATTGTGCCCAGTGTCTCCCCCTGAMGTTGTTTTGTCAGAAAAGGGCATTGGCTGAAGAAGGAGCACTCGCTTCATCAATGCTTGCCAAAAATCCTGAGCCATCTAGATATACTCGTTCAATATCATATGTTTCAGAGTCACCGATGGCAACTTTGGCTGTTTTGAAGGGTTGTGGACTTATCGTCTATTGAGTATATGCACCGTCATAGATATAGGAGGACATACTAAGATAGCTTCTCTAGTGCGATCAGATCAGAAATCTTGAGGGATGTTACGCTCCAATCCGAATTGGTGATTGTTTCAAGAGCGCGAATGATCTCCCGGCTGTTTGAAAAGTTTTTAGGTGCAAAGACTTGTTTGATAAACCGTGACCGCTTCTCTTTCCCGCCCCGAACTTGCACGGAAGGCAAGAGATTTGCGAAGAATTCCAAGAGTGCTTCAATAGCAAGAAAGTCTAGGTGCGGTGAAATGCTCAATCTGACTTGCTATATGCAGATCAAGGCTCTTACCACGTAAATTGGCCAATGCCAATCCTATCCTGAGCCTGTTTCCCCGTCAGGTGGCTTCTTACCCAGCTAAAGTCGGAGATAATTCACCCTCCAAGCATTGCGGAGTCACGCAGTTTGGATCGATTGTCTTGAATTCCTGCGACTGAGTCTGAAAGAAGTTGGTAAACCTGATAGCGGGTGAGCTCAAATTCAGATGCGCTATCGTGACCCTAAGGGTTTGCCCAGATCTCACAGAAGTTAGAGTGGTGCCACCAGCATTTTCAAATATGTTTGGAAATGATGGACCGGGGAAGTAATTGTCGCATATTAGACCATAAAAATAGCGAGCAATGAAGGATCTGATGCTGGCTGGAGGAATAATCAGTGACATAGCARCGATTGACAGGGGTTCTTGCGTTTTTTGTTAGCTTCTAGAAAGTCCTTGACATGAAGTCAGATTTATTGTTGAACGAGCAAAGGATGTTCAACCAGAATTCCCGACAAGATCGAGTCAGGTACCGAGCTCCACAAATATTCACTTCCCACCGCGGGTTGAACGGTCGGGAAGGCGGTCAAGATGAAAGAGAGAAGTTGTGAAACTAGTTGCAATGAGAGATCCGGTAGTGCTTGATACAGAAAAGGTATCTTGTGCCTCAGCGACACGCTGATGCGTTTTATCTCTTCGCTGGAAGGTTTAGGCGAATGCTTCGGATAATCGCATCAATCGGTAGCAATTGAGATGTCTGTGGCATACCGCCAAATTTATGATCATTGAAAATTCCTCTGCAGCGTCTGAGACCGCACTATTGCTGTTGCTCTTGACTAGAGATTTGATTTCCGTAGCGAGTGCCACCATAGACTCCATATCGTAGGAAGTGGATAGAGAGTCAGGGACGCAAAGGGGACGCTAAGTAACAGTTAATTTGTGACGGTAARTCACCTGATCTGTGACAGTCGTGCCTCGATGATGTCATAGCGCGAGGGTGCTTATAAGCCCCGATGTCGCTACTGGAAGCTTGAGGCGATATCATGCACATCCAGCGACACAGTTCAAGGTGCTTGTACAAGTTTAATCCACGCTATTTCGATGTTCTTGGCGCATATATCCAAGGTAACGACCCTGAGAGGTATCGCGTGCGGTGATTCGAGACTCACTGGACTCGCAAGCTTTTGAAAAACACCGCCCTACCCGTCTACTACTTATACAACATACGAAAATATGCCACTCCCTCACCGACAACTCACTTCTTCATCAGGTCTCGCGTTCCTGTGCTCGAAAGATGAAACAACGAAGCACTTATCGGGAACTTCGTCGATTTGCGCTTCTCGTTGGGGCGGCCCACGGGACCAAAGCACCCAGAACGCAGAGATTGTCGCACGCTACCATCTCCCATCAAGCTCTGCCCTCAAGCGTCAACCTCTATGAGCCGATTGATCCTGAACATGATCCAGTACCTTACCAGTCACCTTTAAGTTCCTTAAATGCCCACGTGGACATCCCTGCCGAGGCTGAGAACCTACCTCGGTCTACTGTGCTCCGAACACCAACCTCACATGGAAGCCTCGCCACTCGTAAACCATTATTCCAATGCGGACCGTCGCCAGCTTCTGCTGCGCAACTTTATACCGAGTACTCTGCCCACAAACAATCTATAAGGAGTTGCTTTGATCCTCCTTTCACTCCAACCGACCAGATCATTCGTACACCTGCGTATCCTCCCCAAATGGAAAGATGTGACCCAAGAAAGACCCCGTCTCGCCGACTGCGTAATTCGGTTGGGGTATTTGGTGACTTTTCCCAATTGGACCCCTCCGAATCAGATTCCCCGACAGTTCTCTATTACAACACTTGTCGATGGGAACAACCTTTTACAAGGCGTTTGTCCTGTCCTCATTTCCAGATTGCGTCACACTCGTGTCCCTCTTCCCCTCTCAGAAGGGGTGATGGCCACTCTAATGCTCTCAATGATGGTCATGAGCTCGCTTCACCGCTCACTATACGTTCCCCTAATCTTGCTACTACCTCTTGCACACCGCACAAGACGAAAGACGATGGTTCTACGCATTACCAATGGAGCCCTCGTTACCTAGGGTGCATTGCTTGATAGTTGCTCCTTATTGCGTCCCCCACGGCGTATTTACTGCGATACACAAGCAGACATTGTTATGTGAATGATAGTTGCCTGCTAAAACCCACTTAGCGCTTATTTGAGTGCTCACCTGTGTCAATGTGTCGCACGACATGACTGTAACATCATGCGTGAATATGGCTTGAGAGTGACCAGCATATCCATGAACTCTGATGATTCAGATTGAATTGAGGGTACTTTCCGTTATGCGTTACATTGACATAGATGGCGGCTTAAGAACTTGCCACCAGGGCAACTGGCTTCCCACGTCTGTGCTATTGGACCACCGCTAAGAGGTCAACTCCGCACGCGACTCCTTGTCCAATTCCCCTTGAATCCCACTCACGACCTTCACGACAATGACTGGGACGGTTAAGAGTTCCTTATCGTCTGTTCTTCCGCCTATTTCAGTGAGCACCCCGCTGCGTGACCGGCGTCTAACATTGATCGACTCTTAGTCCAGAATTAAAAGAAAGCACCTGAGAAAGGTTGGCCCTCACAGTCACCGAACATCGAAGTCGCGCTTACAACTCACACATATACGACCAGTATTCCTGGTTGCCTGATGTACTCCGTCTCAAAGGAAGTGTAAGTTGTTCTGTGTGCTCCTCCTCAACGCCTCCTAACTTTCACCAACTAGATAATCAGCCGGATTATTGGCCCTGTGCTTACCGTCACGATTTTCGCTGCTCTGGTTTGCTATGCTGCGACCAAGGAGTACAAATTTCTGCTCACCAACTCCATCTTTCCTCTACTTTCTGTGGTCGTAAGCATCGTCCTTATTTTGTTTCTGTGTTCCCCCTGAATGAACTTCATGGCTCGGTCCAGGTTGGTCTTATTCTCGTATTTCGGTATGTTCTGGCATCTCTATGAACCCCTTTTTGGCTGACATATTATTCCCTATGACGCAGTAATAGGCAAGTCAGAACAATGGCAACCACAAGGAGCTATGACTAACCCCACCTATAGTACTTCTTATGACCGCTACTGGGAAGGCCGGAAGGCTTTCGCGACCCTCACGTCGAACATCCGCAACTTCGCTCGCCAAGTCTGGATCACTGTCTCTCTTCCTCCTCCAGAGGCGGCCGCTAAATATCCCGCACCCATGTCGCTCAATCAACTGCACCGTCACAAAATTGAGGCCTTGCACCTCGCTCTCTCATTCGCTTATGCAGTGAAGCACTATCTTCGGGGTGAAGATGGTATCAACTACCAAGATTATCATGGTGTCCTCCCTGCCTCCTTCGCACGCTATGATGAAGTTGGGTACAATACTCTGAAGAATAGCCTCACTGACTCGTATTATGCCGCAACGACGGTCGATCGAAGCCGCGATGCGAGCATGACGGCAAGTGAAGGTGGCTCCTTGGACCAGAGTGGCAAGTTAGATGCTACCAAGCGAGTCAGAGCAAAGCGCAGCAAGCAAAAGCTTCAACTTAATGCACCGAGCGCAAGCACACCCCTATTGTCTGGCACTCATCGCAGTGTGGAATTTCATCCTTATGCTGATGAGGCCTCCCTTCCGTTGCCCCTCATGTAAGAATTGCTCGTTGCTTGCAGCCCTCTCTGTTTGACACATTTTCAGTATTGCTCACGAGCTCACAAAGCTCGTGTTCAGATTCCGCAGGGATGGTTTACTGGAGACAGTTGGGCCGGCAGGTGCTAATGGAATGGCACAACTGTATGTTACCCCTCCGTCAAAAACGTCATGTGGCTGAAACATTTTACAGGATCCAGAGCATGGTAGACCAAATGACCGCAATGGAACGTGTTGCTAACACACCTATTCCCGTTTCCTGTGAGTACGCTCACTACGGCCATCGTCATCTTGTGTTCATGGATGCCACAGACTCGATACACTTGAAGCAATGCGTCACACTTTATTTGTTTGCACTGCCATTCACGCTTGCGAACGACCTTGGCTGGGCCACCGTGCCTGTCGTGACTGTCGTCGCATTCACATTTATGGGGATTGAAGGCATTGCTGATGAAATTGAAATGCCTTTCGGGACGGATGAACGAGATCTACCCATCGGTAACTTTTTATTTTTTGCATTATCGTGGGTTTGATAGATTCTGAGTTATTTTATAGACCGCTATTGCCAAGACCTTAAAGAGGAAATATTGTGAGCTAAACACCTAACATCCTTGGAGTCTAATGGTAGTCTGAATGACGCTGATAGTTATATAATTGACCGACTTCCTGACGGCGGAGAAGGACTCGGAGGTTATGACGATGGGGAAGGTGATGACTAGCAGCAAAAACTGTCGGCATTGATCCAACAGGAAAGATCCTCTTCGTTAATATCAGCATTTAAGGACGATTCCTGCTATGAAATCATTCATGTTATCTATACACTCCATCGGAGGGACACTAACGCATATTGTAGGGACTTATCAGGTCTTCTCACCGGTTGTAGGCTGAGCCAATACAAAGTTTGCGAAAAATGAAGTCGAGAGGATGATTGGTATAACTATCTAATGTCTATCTACTGGAATTCTGGTAAACAGAACTCTCCAGGCCCGTAAGGCTAGATAATAGGTGAGAAGGTTGGTACTGAGTACATCACCACGGGGAGGTCACACACCTTTGAAGTCAACGTAGTTAGGCCCGCTGAATTTTCGCTCGTATGGCGACTGCTTTGAGGACCTGGTTTAGGCTTCTCTCCTTTGGCAAACGCGTTGATGATCTTCTTGGTTGTCTCTGGTGTCAAGTCCTCCTGCGTTGAAGTCAGAAAGCAGGACCACGCGGCAAGGTTTAATGCGCACATAAAAATCATCACCAACAACCATCATGGGAGCATTACTGCATGCGCCTTGACATTCGACTTCGATCACTGTGAACTTGCCGTCCTTTGTTGTTTGGCCGGGGGAAACCCCTCCAAGGTGTTCACAAACAGTGTTCAGGATATCTGTCGAGCCCCGGAGCATGCAGGGGGTTGTTGTGCAAATCTGAACAAAATTTTGACCAATAGGCTCTCTAAAGCAAGGTCAACTACATGCATACGATCCTGACGCAAAGCATACCGGTTAAACATGGTGTAAAATGTTGCAACTTCGTACACACGCATAGGGGGCATCTCAAGGAGTTTGGCAACATAGTTCATCACGCTTATGCTCGTCCATCCTTTGTTTTGTCGCTGCCCGAGGTCGAGAAGTGGAATGACTGCAGCCTTTTTGTACTGAGGGGGATACCGGGCAATGATTTCTTGTGCGCGCTTGGTATTGTCTGGTGTAAAYTCGAAGGGGACCTGGACCAGRAGAAACGGCTCAAGAATGGAAAGGCCAAGATATGCTCCATGTAAGGCTGACCTTTGGGTTGTTATATGTCGTGTCCCGATGCTAATGCAAGAGTTATATATGGATGAACGATGCCCGTACCACGGTCTGATAGCGAGCGACGTACCACAAAAAGGGCGTCGGAGTTCCTGTGAGAGGTTGTTGAAATAAGGCTCCTTTGAACGGCACGTGAAGAGGTGACCAGATGTCTTGGAAGTCGGGAGAGCATGGCAGGGCGATGGGGCAAGTTGTCTCGTCGGCGAGACTGTCCGGGAGGGATTCGGGATCACGTGGCCTCCGATTGCCCTCAACCAATCACAAGTTACGCATTGTGGCCACTGGCTCTCYCAGCCTTTCCCCTCGATAAAAACGCAACAGGCCGGATTAATGAATAAGCACAGTTCACATACAGGATCCTAGGTATTCCCCCAGGCCGAMCAGGTCTTTATCACRAAGACAATGGCAATCCCAGAGCAAAAGAGCGCACTGAATGTCGTCATGGTRCACGCCCTCGTCACGATAACATGTTCTACTTCTTAACCTCGRGCTTGTGTTAGGGTGCCATAACRTTCGGTGAACCGGGCAAGGACGGTGCTCGAGTACATGATATCAAAGACGTCGAAGCAATCTTAGACGCCTTCAGATCTCATGGACATTCGGAGGTAATTTGGTTCGCCCGTCTTGGTGACACTCTTGACAGGCTTTCGTAGGTTGACACTGCTCGCACGTATGTTGGCGGAACGAGCGAACAATACCTGGGAAAAATCGATCTGCAGAGTAAAGGATTGAAGATCGAAACCAAACTCTACCCAACAATTACTCGGGTGATTATTTCCTCTGTTACTGTTGGAATACATCTCTCATTCCCCGAGTTAGCCGGTGCCCGGTAACGATAAAATYTCCCACACACCAGAGGTATGTCAATWWTCGTTTTGGAACGATGCACTTTTGGACACACCTGTGCAGGGCCTCAGAACCCATCTTCTCAAATCATTGGAAGYACTYAATGTCAAGTAAGTGGGTCTCTCGGCTCAATATCATGTCGGGATAAGWAATTGGGCTCCAGGTCTCTTGAGATGTGGTATCTTCATGGCCCTGACCGTACAGTGCCATATGAAATTACCATGAAGGCAGTCAACGACTTGTACAAGGAAGGCTATTTCAAGCGGTTCGGGATCAGCAATTATGCTGCGTGAGCTGAAAGCCCTCTACTTACCCATGATACTGTGATCTGATATTGGGGCGCCAGGTGGGAGGTTGCGGAAATTGTATATATATGCAAGACGAATGGATACATTCAACCGACCGTATATCAAGGGATCTACAACGCGGTCCATCGTGCTGTTGAGCCGGAGCTACTTCCTTGCCTCAGGAAGTTTGGGATCAGCTTCTATGAGTTCAATGCATGTGTGTTACCCCCYTCGGTAACGTTTCCAACACCAACTGATGTTTATGCCAGTGGGTGGGGGCTTTTTCACGGGAAAATACACTTCRCCAGACGAAATTCCAGAGTCTAGTTCGCGGTTTCATCCCGAGAAACGCCGAGGTAGGGTAGGTATATGTCCTATACGATCTTCATCTACTTTGATAAAGCCGCAATTGGCAGAACCGKGCAAGGTAATGCCTATCGTGGTTACCAAACCCTAAGTTACTGATCTCCCAAAGGTACTGGAAGGAACCGTACTTCAAGGCTATCGACTCAATCCGCGCTATTGCCGAAAAGTATGGCCTCACTCTGACTGAAATCGCTCTCCGTTGGGTCTCCCATCATAGTATGATGAAGCGAGAATACGGGGACTCGGTACTCATCGGAGCTACTAGCTTGGCCCAAATTGAGCAGGTGAATTCTCGCACAACTCTAAGGCGAATGGCTGGGTTGGGAGATTGACTGTTCGCGTCTCTTTAGAACCTAATTGACCTCGAAAAGGGACCACTCCGTGAGCACYTAGCATCCGAGCCTATTCTCTCCTCCCACGCCACCTACTGACAGCGTCTTAGCGGACGAGGTTGTGAAGGTCCTCGACGAATCTTGGTTGGAAGTGCAAGCCCATGCTAGCAGGTACTTTCATTAGCAACGATCTTACCAAGAACCAGCTCCGGGTCAATCTGGAAATGTAGCTTGTTCTARGGATCTCGATTTAGAGTGAAATTGTTACGTTTTGAAGCTAGTCGCGTTAGCCTTGCCTACTGAAGTGCAGAGGCTCCGGGAAATTAACGACTCCTCAAAGCGTGCACTGTCGTGATACTGAAGCTCAATCCGGCAGAGCGTTTGATGGCGCAGATGAGTAGAGCCTGCTCCACATTGCTTTGGTTACAAGTCACTGGTTCAGGCTCTCTTCGATCTGATCCTAGATTGGAGCCAAAYTATCTCCATTCATTTGCACCCGCTGTGTCATCTGCGGCCAGCTGGGCCTGATAGGAACATCCCAAGAGAAAAGCATTTATCTAGCTAGATCAACTCTAGGTGACACATGGGGTCCGGTAAAAGTTACTGAGGGGCTCAAGAAAATTATACCACTGAGTGGGTAATTGAAGACCTCCTACAGGCTATGTTTCAGGCACTTTCGGCAGAGAACATCCACTCATCTGCAGACGAGGAGCTGCAAGCGAGCCACAGGGTCCTGCATGACACCATCGCTATAGGGTGACTCAAAATCTTCCATAGATTGGCGTGTGAGATCAGCGGCACCACTCTCAAGTTGTGTGTACAGTCACATCGGAGAGACTGGAAAATGGACATACAGTCGACTCTGCAATAACCCATAGCAGTTCGGAGAAGGTCTAAGTTATGGGTTATGACAGAGTATGGCTTATGAGAGAGGTGATAAAAAATAAAATCATTAGTCAATTTATTAAAAATGCTCATGAGCCTACTCTGATCAGTAAGCTAACCAGTAAGGTAGAAGCGACGACTCACACAAGTCAAATCTATTATTGAGTGAAGTAATTCCCGAGGTAGGTCTCCTTTAACATCGGTGATCTTCTCATATCGTGAGAACCTTTCCTCAAATTTGCAAATGTTGAGCCCCCTAATAGGGTCCACTTACTATATATGGTATTGGGCGCTATGGGATTTTGGCCCCCAAAGGCTATGGGTTACGGGTTATCACAGAGTTATGGGTTTTTACATCAAAACCCCTGCGGACGAACTTGGGAGACCCAAAATCCTATGGGTTATTACAGAGTATGGGTTATCACAACTATGGGTTATTACAGAGTCGACTGTAATTGTTATCAAGCTTTCGAGTGACAGCCGAGGGTTTAAACACAACAAGTGTTTCTATCATGCGGCTGCGGGGATAATAACTTTCGGGCCACTCTCCACAAGTGCGGCCAAGCGAGTGGAGGCCGTAGTTTAGACAAAAAAAATCGGCTGCGGTTGTTTCTGGCTCGCTTTTGATGAGCTCCACTCTGTTTAAGTGCAAGCTCTCGCCGAGCTCCTGCGCTCCGTTTCGTCGCCCTCTGTAATACCATGATACCATACCAATAGTCGTGGCCTTATGTACTGAAGGRCTATTGTTTTCGAAAGCGTGTATATTGGCATATGAGCACGTATATTGCATAGCTAGGACTTCAGCTCCTGTGTCAGGACACTGAAGTCAGTATTATCTAGTATTCTATCACCGCTACACACACTAACTATCACCGTAGCACCTACATTGGTGTCTCGTACACACTGACCTTTTAAACTAAAACTAGGTATCGAGGTCGCGAGAGTCGTTAACAGCTCATGTATGCTGCAGACGCCTTCATGARCTAATTTAGTATGGTGTATATAGGTACGGAAATTTTATACTATCCAATATGTCTATGGACCCCCGAGCTCTCGCCATTCGCATCAACGACCTTCGTGCGGTTCAAATTCAGGATCTTCTCGGTTCTCTTCGAACACTTCATGGAACTCTTTCTTATAGAGTAAATCAAGGTTATAATCATTCGCCATCCTGAACACGATAGGATAAGCGGTACCCAACCAATTCAGGCAATTGGACACCTACTAGACAAAGTTCTCCCATCTGACGATGTATTCTGGTACATGCTCCACGGCGTCTTTGAGGAAATATATATTTGTGTCCAAACACTGGCCTTTTATCGCGACTCTCAAATCGAATGGTGTAAACGTCGTTCCCAAARGACAGGTCTTTAGCGTTAGAAGGTACGGAGTTTAGCTGATCTCTGAAGCTTCGATAGTCAGTGATAACAAAAGAGAAGTCTAGGGGTGGAGATCGTACAAGAGGAGCTCAGCGTTTGGTATTGTGCCAATAAAGACCCCCGGGGCGAAGGAACCGAGTGACATTATCGAGCATGCATCTTTTGGCTGCGCAACCCACCTGTCGCTCAAAAGCTCAATTTTCAGGTTGCCCACCAACTGTCCGGCAATGACATGGACAAGAATAGACGAGTCAGCCCTTCGGCTGAGGGACCCTAGATAATTGTTTTTGTCCTTATGCTGATCCACAAATATATTGCGCTTCTCWTGAACATCCAGGCATTGCAACATCRCCTAGAGGTACTTAGAGCCCAGAACYTCCTTGCCACTTCTTCAGCCAATCTTCCAGGTCGGTAGTGGAACGCTGCAAATACAAATTGTYAGCGCACGCAGTAAGTATGATTGCAACCGATTTTAGGCACCTCCAAGTAMTGAATCTTCGCACGCATGCCATCCAAGCTTTGTGCCAAAGCCTGATCATACTTCGAATTGTCCTTGCCCTGCGTAATGTGTAAGTTTCTGGCCTCCCAACTCGGGCACTTTGTCCGGGCTTACCTTGAAGAATTCTTCAGTCTCCTGGAGGTCTTTTTTGGTAGACAAAAAGTCAAAAGGCGCCTGAATTAGATGCGTTAACGTATGGACAGGGGAATAGAAACTCGGTCACGAACAGAAACAAGATACTTCAATATTAAATTCCCTTCAAATCTTTTGACAAGCTAACACTTTCTTGAGCGTTACTCACAAAAAAGGCRCATCGTACTTACTGTATCATATTGATCCTTGAAATACGAATTCAGTGCCCTTCTCCGCTTGATGTTGACGGACAGGCCGCGGAAGAAGTARATAATATCTTGATCCCTAGACTTTGCCCTAATAAACTCYAGGGTYTCCTTCAGTAATTCAGGGTCRTGAGTAGCCCCCATGGCGATGCTGATATCAAKTYAGAGTCAACCTTCWCTGAGCAAAARATGGRGTAAGAGTAGGATGTACATAGCAGAGATTTTCGCGGTGGGTGTCTTAGGTCCATCGTGAATGCGAACGATGGCATCATACTCTGCGCGTCCTCCATGTCTCACGGCCTGTGAGAAACCTTGAATATGGATTATCCAATAAGCAACATTCACGTACAGTACTAAAAGTAAYGCCTTGCAAATCTGGGGGAATGCGGGAGTCATCCCCTGTCTCCAAGTAATGGTTGAAACGGCTTTTCAGCTCCTCGACTACCCTTAAAATTGAGATGTAAAGAGTAATCTCCTGAGCCGTGTGATGGGARACTTACTGAGGATCATTCGAAGTCGCAGCCTGGTCGATAGCAAGTGTTCGTAGCATGGTCGTATCACTAGAGTCCGTGGCATGATACTCATACCCCAATCTCTTGACCAAAGGAGCAAACAGGGACTGGAAGCCTGTGAGAAATCATTTTTGTTAACCTCGAGTGTCAGACTCACCCTTCGCAATGCGTGTAATTGATCAACCACTTGTTCATGCTCCCACCAGATTGACGCCAAACTGCTCACGTTCTCCGCAATGCCGGACCAAACCAGGTCTTTGGGCTCGGGTCAGTGATACAGCGGATAGCTGAGAAACGCATTAACGTACATTCCTCTTCGTGCTTGCCGAGAATATCAACCAAGGTTAGAGCACTGCTAACTTGSGCCAAGCCAGCTTTAGATAATGCGAAGGAGTCRAAGACAAGTCCAAGGCGATCATTGAGTGTAAAAATCGAATTCGCCTTAACGGCCTCCTCAGCAATCTTCGTTAATCTTTCKGGAGTGTARAGKRCGCGGTCTATCGAGCYATTAGCATTTTTAAACACGCGGATTGAGTGTTACCTACARACACCAGTAGTAYYAGCATTTARTTYRWAGGGTTTGCCCRTATCGACCTTGAAAACGTGCTCCCTTTCCGTAAGCAAGGACTCGGGATGGATATTTGYCTTGCCCTTGTTATCGGYAGTYAAAATACGCAGCGGGACATYCCTGTAGCCATTATTGAAAAGCCAGCGCAGACACAACCATTTTCACTAACCAGATAGTTTCATTATCTGCACCCACTCCCTTTCCTGTTTCCAGGAAGCGGTCCTGACGAACATGAACGCCCTCGGRGGTCTCTGTTACAGTGAGAACAGGGAAACCAATCTATCAKAGATCTRTTAGGTGTATGACTTCAGAATTTGCAGATAGTCATTGACCTGTTTAATCCAGTTGTCCATAATCTTGGGAACGTCCACGCCAGTTGCTGTGCTAATGCCTTCCCATAGGTCGTTGGTGACACTGTTTGCATATAACTTGTTTTTGAGATAGAGGGAAACTCCCTTCAAGAATCGGTCCTCTCCGACCAGGTTGGAAAGCATACGTAGAACTGATGGCTGATTAAGTCCCGCGGAAACAAAACAGTGGTGTTTTCCTACCTGACGCCGCCTTGGAGTACGATAAACTGTCAAAAATCTGTTCCTGATCAGTTGGCAGCGTGAAGAACAACGTAGACAATATATAACCTGGTTAACGTGGTTCACATCGGGGCAGTCCACTTCAATGGGGTGAGATGAAGGTTTAGCATCCAGACTTAGGGCCCGGTTCAAATGGCGAGAGATGAATGCTGAATCAACCTTCCACTCTGGGAARACTCTGTACTGCGAGTCAGTCGAAAGATACACGAGGTTGAAGAGAGGCTCACTTGTCTACAGTCACACTATGTCAGTCACAGTAAAATAGAAAGATTGGAGAACCTTACCTGCGATAATAACTTCTCCCATCTATATTGAAAGTGCAATCAGTATCGAACAGCCTTGGGTGAATCCCCAACCAACCAGAGTCGCAAAGCCCTCATTAAGGTAAAGATAATTCCACCACTCCATTGTTGTAATATTTCCGAACCTCATTATACGTTTTAGCCTCAAATTTGGTGTGGCATGCGCTCCTGCACTCACCACATATGGGCGACTTCGTGGCTTTGARTAGCGGCAATCGTTTTCTTGGCTTGAAGATTTCCCTTTTTTGGGTCGAGAAGGAAAGCGCTGGTACAACCAGTGATCAAACCCCAGTTTTCCATGGCACCTGTAAAGTCGCTGGCCTAGAAAACGATGCATGAAGACTTCAATGAGACGTTTACAATGGCTGAGGAAACTAACCACCAGGGTATCCAGCTTGGGAAGGGGATAAGCCACATCAAAAACTTTCTCATACAGAGGTAAGACAGCTTTTTTGACGTCAAGCGCAAACTGTGCCTGATGGATATGTTCAGCAGTTGCTAAAGCCAATGTATATGAGACATATAAGTAACCAGGTGAAGTGAAAGCTAGCTTACTGTAGATGCGCAGGGGCATTTTCTTTCCACTGAGAGGAAGGACCACATGGTCTTCAAGATACTCAAAGTGACCGTTGGCATACGCRACGATGTAAGAAGACATTGGYGGSGTYTTKTCAAATTTGGTGACCTTCCATTTACYATCCTCTAATCCGGAGAACAAGGCAGYGTAKCCTGRTTCCCCATTCGTTACYTGAGAGTTGGGYGTRACAATCTCCTCCGAGAMCGCTGGCATGTTGCTGAGGTTGACAGTCTCCGCACGAGARATCAACGTAACAGTGAAGGTTGCCTTGAGCAGGGGTTCATCCCAGCAGGGGAATGCGCGCCGAGCAGCAGTAGGCTACAGAGGGAGATTGATTTCAAACYTCGCCGTCAAAGGAAGGAAGGGCATAACTTACTTCGAACTGAGTCAACGCATAGTATTTAGTCTTTCCATCTTTCTCATACGAGGACCTATAGTAGCCCATCATGCTACCAGTCAGCTCTCCCCTGAAAGAGACCTTCAAGGAGGCTTTGGACCCTGCGGGCAGGGTATCATTGAAGACATATACGGTTCGTTCGGTAGACTTATCGAACGATTGTTCGACAGGAACCTGTTCAGCTTTCAAAACATCGGAATACAAAACCCTTGACATTTTTCAGCTTGGGTCAAGAAAGTACACAAACATGGAATGTACGCTTTGCCAAGATCCAAGTCGGATGAGTTGAGGATAATGCGATTGGTTGATTCCTTGACCTCTAGGCTAGCACAGCCGATAAATGACTGAATCCGATTCTTGAGAAGCAAAATACTTACTCTACGCGGACGAAACCCTCGAATTTCAGACCTTCGAGATTCGTTTTGATAGTGACATCGTAATGGGCCGGCTTCACGTTCGTCGGAAGACGATATTCACCATGAGCCCCGGAGGGCGCGAGAGACGACATCTGTGCAGATAATGGATATGGCGGTCGAAAAAGTGGGTGAATACGACGGTGAGATAGTCGGTGGTTGGCAAACTTGTGCCCTTGCGGACTCTTGCCCCGGATGAGGTGTGTGATATGACTGGTTGAGGTATCTTTGTTTCCACACCAGCACATGATCCCATTTGTGGGGTAGCCCGAAGGGGCGACAGAGAGAGCGTTTTACACCATGGCTGCAAACGCGTCCAGGTGCGCATGAGAGCAGAAAATAAGGAGAATACCGGAAAGAGTCTACGTCAGAGGRTCCCATGCAGCCCGAAGTGAATGTTAGCCAAGAAGCTAAACAGTGTACCTGGGTAATCTCATTGAGAACCTGCAAAATTCAGCTTTTGTTCCTGGGGGTCGAACAGACAACCTACATCAATGATTTGGTGGTTCATTGTCTGAGCTACGCGGTCTCTAGCTGGCCGCCGCCACCTTGGCAGCTGGCCAAATGGCGTATCATTATTACGGGTCCGGGGAGCCGTGCGAGACGGTGTCATGCGTGCAGGGTTCGGCAAAGGTGTGGAAGTGGTATACTGGGTGATAAACTTGGCAGCCTGTCSCTTTACGGGGTATTGGACGTTTTGTAGAGTTCCTGAGTCAATCTTTTGGGGCGCTCGGATCACAGATTTTGCTTTGGAGGGTGATTCTCGTCGCCGCGGCGTTTGGGTTGGRACATCGCTATCTTCTTCACGGGCGGGTGCAACCAAAGACGATCTATTTACCCCTTTGTCTCTGGGAGGTTGCTTCTGTATACGGTAGGGGATTGGGATGGCTTCAGGAATTTGAAATAAACCCGAGGTGCTTTGTGTTATGGGCACCTTGGCAGAGGTCGGATATTTAGCTGGAGATAGTTTGGCTATCAATCGTGTTGGTACTACCAATGGCCCCGGCTCTGAATGTGCAGCCGGACTCTCGTCTCTAGTCAAATCTATTATATCCACGTCATCTTGAGAGTTCCCCAACACCATCACAAGTCCATCAGCAATACTCTGCCACTCAGGTTGAGAAATCAAAGTGGATGAAAYAGCCAGGACAACCACTCATCTCCCATTCGTCATCAAGAAAGTCTAGGTGCGGTGAAATGCTCAATCTGACTTGCAATATGCAGATCCCTACTGAAGYGCAGGGGCTCCAGGAAACCGGCGACTGGTCGTCGATCCTTAAAGCGTGCGCTGCCGTGACACTGGAGCTCAATCCGGCAGAGCGTTTGATGGCCCAGATAAGTAGTCTGCTCCACATTACTTTGGTTACACGCCACTGGTCAGGCTCTCTTTGATCTGATGCTAGATTGGAGCCAAACTATCTCCATTCATTTCCACCCGCTGTGTCGTCTGCAGCCAGCTGGGCCTGATAGGAACATCCCAAGAGAAAAGCATTTATCTAGCTGGATCGACTCCAGGTGAAACATGGGGTCCTGTTAAAGTTACTGAGGGGTTCAAGCAAATTATACTACCGAGTGGGTAATTAAAGACCTCCTACAGGCTATGTTTCAGGCACTTTCAGCAAAGAACATCCACTCATCTGCAGACGAGGAGCTGCAAGCGAGCCACGAGGCCCTGTCGCTATAGGGTGACTCAAATTCTTCCATAGATCGGTGTGTGAGATCAGCAGCACCACTCTCGAGTTGTGTGCACAATCACATCGGAGAGACTGGAAAATGGACACAATTGATTTCAAGCTTTCGAGTAAAAGCCGAGGGTTTAAACACACAAGTGTTTTTATCATGTGGCTGCTGGGATAATAACTTTTGGGCCACTCTCCGCAAGTGCAGTCAAGCGAGTGGAGGCCGTAGTTTAGACAAAAAAGACGGCTGCGGTTGTTTCTGGCTCGCTTTTGATGAGTTCTCCTCTGTTGAAATGCAAGCTCTCGCCGAGCTCCTGCACTCTGTTTCGCCGCCCTCTGTAATACCATGATACCATACCAATAGTCGTTACCTTATGTACCGAAGGACTATTGTCCTCGAAGCGCGTATATTAGCATACGAGCACGTATGTTGCATAGCTAGGACTTCAGTTCCCGTGTCAGGACACTAAAGTGGGCATTATCTAGCATTCTATCATCGTTACACACACTAACTATTACCGTAGCGCCTACATATGTATCTCGTACACACTGATTCTTTGAACTAAAGCTAGGCATCGAGGTCGCGAGAGTCGTCAACAGCTCATGCATGCTGCAGACGCCTTCATGAACTAAGTAGCATGGTGTATACAGGTACAGAAATTCTATACTATCCAATATGTCTATGGACCCCATCCACCACCGCTCTCTAGTAACTGAGCCCCATTCACCTCCCTACCACCCTCCACTCTTGTCCCTTTCCCCGACTTCGCAAGTACAACACCCCCTCACCACACCGACAATAAAGTCGTATGCTTTAAGCCCGGCTACTGACCTCCGTTTAACCTTATCGGTACAACTTCAGTGACGTAGGGAGCGCGGCAGCCTCCTTCCCCAACCCTGGGCCTGGCCAAATGGCGCTCTCGGCCTTCCGCCTTCCCCCCGACCCAATTGTTAGATGTTCTTTTTTAAGGATGCATCTAAGCTGATGAGTAAGCCCAACTTGAGTGTTATCATAAATATACGAGACGATGGGTATTTCCCCAGGCTGAACACCTCTCTATCATAATGACAACCCCAGAGCAGAAGAGCGCACTGAATATCGTCATGGTACATACCTTCATCACGATAACATGTTCTGTGTCTTGACCTCAAACCTACCAGGGTGCCATGACGTTCGGTGAACAGGGCAAGGACGGTGCTCGAATACATGATATTAAAGGTGTCGAAGCAGTCTTAGACGTCTTCAGGTCTCATGGACACTCGGAGGTAATTTGGTTCACTCATATCGGGAACACTCTTGACAGGMCCCCGTAGATTGACACTGCTCGTGGATACACTGGCGGGACGAGCGAACAGTATCTGGGAAAAATCGATCTGCAGAGTAAAGGTTTGAAGATCGAAACCAAACTCTACCCGACAATTGCTTGGGTGATGATTTCTTCTGTTACAATTTGAATACACCTCTCATTCCTCGAGTTAGCCGGGAAGTCATRATAAAATTTCCCACACACCAGAGGTATGTCGATTATTGTTTTGGAACGATGTACTCCTGGACACATCTGTGCAGGGCCTCAGAACCCATCTTCTCAAATCATTGGAAGCACTCAATGTCAAGTAAGTRGGTCTCTCGGCTCAATATCATGTCGGGATAAGTAATTGGGCTCCAGGTCTCTTGAGATGTGGTATCTTCATGGCCCTGACCGTACAGTGCCATATGAAATTACCATGAAGGCTGTCAACGATTTGTACAAGGAAGGCTATTTCAAGCGGTTCGGGATCAGCAATTATACTGCGTGAGCTGAATGCCCTTTACTTACACATGAAACCGTGATCTGATATTGGAGAGCCAGGTGGGAGGTTGCGGAAATTGTGTGCATATGCAARGCGAATRRRTACATTCAACCAACCGCGTACCAAGGGATCTATAATGCGGTCCATCGCGCAGCCGAGCCGGAACTATTTCCCTGCCTCAGGAAGTTTGGGATCAGCTTCTATGAGTTCAATGCATGTGTGTTGTCTTCCACGGCARCATTTCCATCACTGGYTGATGTACATGGCAGTGGGGGGAGGGTTTTTCACTGGTAGATACGCTTCCCCCGACGATATTCCAGAACCTGGTTCGCGGTTTGACCCCGAGAGATCCCAGGGCAAGGTAAGTATACATCCTATAGAATTGTCGTACACTGTTGACGAGTTGCAATTGGCAGAATTACCGTGGAAGGTGAAGCCTGTCGTGGTTGTCTCAAACACCGATACTGATCACTCAAAGGTACTGGAAGGAACCATACTTTAAGGCCATCGCCTCAATCCGCGCCGTCGCCGAAAAACATGGCCTTACTATGGCTGAAGTTGCTCTCCGTTGGGTCTCCCATCATAGTTTAATGAAACGAGAGTATGGGGACTCGGTCCTCATCGGGGCTTCCAGCTTGGAACATATCAAACAGGTGAATTCTCGTTCAATATTCAAGTGACTGACTAGGTTGAGGAAATTGACTGTTCATGTCTCTTTAGAACCTGATCGATCTTGAAAAGGGACCACTACGTAAGCCTTCGAGTCTCCTTTCTCCCATTTCACTTGCCAATAATAATATTGTAGCGGACGAGGTCGTGAAGGCGTTAGATGAAGCTTGGTTRGAAGTACAACCCCATGCCAGCAAGTATCATCATTAGTGGCGGTCGTATCAAGAATCAGCCCTATGTAGGCCAGATCGGAAATATGTGTTTGCTTTAAGGACCTCAATACAGAGCAAAAATTGTCACGCCTTGACCTCGCCTCAGGCTTGGGGCTCTTGGGAGTGGTATATGGTTGTTGATTAAACGCGGATGCAGGCCGGGCATATAATGCCATGGCCCTGTGGTTAAATCCACCGTTGTGGGGTGGAGCCCCCTTCGTAGACCCCGRATAGGCTCTGCCGGATCTAATTCTRTATCAGAACCAAACCATATCCGTTCCATTCTGCTCTGCAGCGCCGACATCAATTCAGTAGCTGTGGTTCTTGGATTCTGGTTATCTGCGGCCCGTTGGCCCTGGTAGRGACACCTCAAAAGATATGTTCTCTTTGAGCTAAGCAACTTTAGGTGATGTCGATATCTTTGACATTTGAGGGCCTTAACATTGTTTGGCTCACTGAGGGCTTCCAAAAACGAGCTTTGCGGTCCGATTGTAATGCAGTATCACATAAGTCACGAATAATTGAGTGCTCATTTCGACCGTCATTGAAAATTGAGGGTGTTCCCTTCGAGCTCGTGGCGGCTGGCMCAGGGAGGGGTGGCTCGTGACTACATGGTTCGAACTAAAACTAGGAATCGGGGTCGCGGGACGACACCTTTTGCTATTAGACGCCTCCATGAACTATGATCAACTAACTTTGGTTCCCGTGTCCACCCTCGGATAATTTATCTTGTATCTACCATAGATCTTCTCCACTTTGATGTCAGTTCATCCACTTTTAGCAGAACACCAGCGGCCGCTCTCTGTAACTTAACCTCGTTCACGCCTCCACCACCCTCCACTCTTAGTCCCTTCTCCAAATTTGCAAATACAGCACTCGCCCACTCGCCCGTGCCTAAGAGCAAAGCCGTGTGTTCCAGCCCCAGAGACCGACCCCCGTCCACCTCGAGACAGCCATCCAGAACAATCAAGGCAAGCTCCAGTGACGCAGTGAGCACAGCAGCTTCCTTCCTTTCCCTCTCTCCCTCTGGGTGACCGGGCTCGCTGTCCTCAATGTCCATATGTGAGATAGGCCGTGTGCCGATTGTGACTGCGACCTCCAAACTATCAGGTGCAAGGATAGTCAGCCACTCTGGTGCGTTCTGCGCTGCGTTTACCAGTACTGCCAATGTACGTAAAAATTGGGAGAGCACGAGAGGGTTGAGGACGAGTCCTGTTCCGACACTATAATGCCTTTGCCTCCCTTCCCGATGTGCCGTCCTTTCTTCTCGTGCCTGTTCATCACGAAGAAAGAGCCAGAATCGGTTGACGAGTGGGCCGATAAAGTGTTCCGCGGCAACTTGGGTGAAAGTTGTCTTCTTCGGTTGGGAGAAATAACCAGATTGTAGATGATCTAACATGTCTGGAGTGTGAACCTCTGTGATTTTTGGYGCTTTGTCGACCTTGAAACGCCTTTCACGCACAATCTTGGGTACGCGGTCCTCCGCTGCTTCTTTGCCACTTTCAATAGCTTTACCGGTCAGTTCCTCGACCATGAGAGGTAAGAGTGTCGTATTTGGTTGAGATGACTCAAGGTACCTCCGGTGCAAAGGTGCAGGGAGCATTTTGCTAGGAAAATTGAGTTTGTCTTTTGGTACTTGTGTGGGGGGTACGGATAGCGAAGCAAGTTCGCGAGCGCCCACTGCGAGTGCATTCAGGATGACATAGCGTTGATCCACTGAATATTGRTTCTTGAAAAATTCTTCTATTAATGCTCTRTGTATCGTTTAATTAGAGATCAGGACTGCATGAAATCAAGACTTACGGAGCAGCTTTGYTCGGAGCACACGCAACGAGAGCRTTCATTGCGYYCTGGCGKTTTTTATCGAATTCAGGGAGGTCATAGTTGTCTTGAAGTGCCAAGAACCCATAAGCCAGATCGACCGCGTTCTCATCTCATCGGAATGTCAGCAACCATGCCATRGCTCAGCAAGGGAGTAAAATCCACCTAGCTCAGTACCGTATGCCCGCTTTTTCCTGATCAATTCTTCTCCACAAMTCAATGCCATCTCGATCTTGTCAGCATCCTGGGGTTCAGTTGAACCCASTTTYTGTCCRGTACCTCGTATTAGCTCGCCCAACTGCGCGAGATACACAGGCCGTGCAACTTTTTTGGCTCCAACGTTGAGCGTTGGGTCTTTCTCTATCTCTTCTAGTTCAGATGGAGTCGGTGAGGCAGATCGTGAAGAASGTGGCGAYGYATATCCAGTTAGGGAGTCATCAGAGTCATAGCCTGCCTCAGGAGTGATGAGTGTCRCCTTTGCCGCAGACGGTAGTGGGTCGGTGGCAGCTGGAGCCTCGAGGACTTCATTCCTTGTCTCAACAGGAAGAKTCTCAGTTTTTGGGCATTCGGCCTCGGGCAGGACGCTAAGATCCGCATCCACATCCCTCGCTTTGATCAACTCTCTCATTCGTCGACACCATGGTTTCCCCGAGTCGTCACCGTCCCAGCCCCCGAAGACCAGTTCCTTTTTCGTCATTTGGGCTATCACTTCCGCAGCCAGCATTCCACACCGCCGGACAGAGTTATCTAAATGGGAGATGTAGGTTCCGATGGCTTGCATAAAGAGTGGTGAGAAAACTACACTCTCGAGATCCTTTGATCCAGATGGGAAGTAAGACGCAGTAAGGAGGAGGAGGGATGTGAGATCTAGTTCCAGGAGTTGGTATGACAGCTGTGAAAAAAAGAAAGATACTCTTACATCGGTGCCGGGATAGGAGTGAATGCTTGATATATTCCGAGTTCGACCATGCATCTACAGCAAGCTCCAAAAAGGTGCTCAAGCCTTGCAAGGACGGATTAGCTATGTGCTGGTGACAATACTTTTCGACATACGTTCAACACCTTGATCACCAGCGGCCCAGCAAACAAATATTCGAGCGTATGATTCCTCCCAATCTCTGCTGAGGATCAGACTCGTGGCAGCCTCCCATATTTGTTCTTCGCCCTCGTTTAAGTCACCCAGGAGAGCATGGAGCAGCTGTGCTTCTGCTTTGACTTGTGCTCGATTCGTTGGTGATGCATTGGTAGGCGGGTGAATGTGTGGGAGAGAGGCGAAAAGAGATGTCAAGATAGACCGGAGGGCCAATATAGACGGCGTGTTGACTATGAGTTTCTGCCATGCGAGGCTGTAGGGGTCAGAKTCAGAAGGAGGAGAGAGCTTTTGGCGGATGGTTGGAAGGTTGGCTTTCCAGAAGGACGGTTGAGATCTTGCAGTTGGAGGACTCGGGGGAAAGGCACCAATATTAACGAGCTTGGTGAGGAGGTAGTTTATAGAAGTTGACCAATCTGCACGAACGTTTAGCTCGCGGCAGTCAGGAGGAGGAGAAATCTCTCACCTTGTGTAGGATTTTTTGCAAATCTTCCGACGAGTATTTCGACTCGCTTGCAAACTCCGTTCAGATATGTCCCATTCTCCAACACGGYGGGCACCTCTGYCCCAGTTGTTCCGATAGCATTCGCAACCTTTGCAGGAACGCTGACCACGCTCCGCACAGTGTCYTCCCACATCAGATSCTTTGTTGCCCRGCCYTTATCCTTCTGTCCCTCCCCTCGCTGTGTTTTTCCTTCGAAAACAGCTGTCCATAAYCGATCGACAGGATATTCTCTGCTCAARCTTTCGAGTAAGGTTATCCCATCGGRGCTAACYCGCCCCGTTAGAATCGTGTCGTAWGCTTTTAGTGCAAGTTCCCCCGAGATCGGGAGGGCACTGACAAAAGCATCGGGGCAAAAGTACTGTTTCACAAGGGSGATKGCATTGGGGCTGTGGTCCTTCAGAAGTGTATCCCATGAAGGTAAAATATGTTCTAGGAGAGCACGCTGGATAGGTTGGATGTGCTTTTGGGTGTTGATGGTGTTGAGTGGGAGGGGGGTTGGGTTGTATTTCCGGAACGGTGGGGGTAGCAGTCCAAGAGCGTCTAGAGGTGCGGCGAGCAGTGAAAGCAATGCGGGGAGGCTGTCGATAGGCGATTGAAGGCGGGCAATGGTTTCTCTAATCTGATCTTGGTTGTCTGCCATGTTCCATGTTGGTGTGTGTTGCTCACAACGAGTCCTCGGACATAATCTATTGCCATAATAACAGCGATAGCATATATACTGCATGTCCCCAACGTATTCCATATCGTACAATACACATATTACTTCTCGTAGAACGCGAATTAAGATCAGGAGTGAACAAGATGGCCTAACCAAAGGAGAAGGGAAAAAATTACAAAGATTTCAACGTGTATCTGAGGCAATCAGAACTCTGGAATCAAGCTTCAGCCTTCTGGGTTCGAGGTTAGCAACCGTCGACATCGTCTATAGTAAACCACACCTTCTCTTCTGTCTTGGAAGTGGGTTTCGTCTTGGAAGCAGGCTTCGCCTTCGTGCCTTTAAGTGCAAGCTTTGTTGTGGATTTGGGCTTTCCTGAGGTAGCTTTGGATGATTTCTTTGCCGCCACCTCTGTGGTAGTTGTTCTGGGTTTGGACTTGGAACTTGGTTTCTTGGCCTCACCGATTGCAGTCTAGGTATGAATATCAAGTTGGCATCCCAAAATATCCGGATATACACAACATCACGACAGCACACGGACCTTCTTAACAGCGCCCTTCTTTGCTGTCGAGGTCTTCTTTCCCGTGGSGGTAGGCTTCTTGGTAGTAGCAGTCTTCTTGGCTGGAGCGGCAATGGCCTTTTTGGCCGGTGCCTTCTTAGCACCAGGGGCGGTCGCAGATTTCTTGGTACTATTCCCAAGAGATTTTGTAGCCTTGGGCTTGGTCGCCGCCTTGGAAAGCGCGGTARATTTCTTGACAACGGGTGGTTTAGCAGAGGMCTTGGGCTTAGTGGCAGGGGTGGTGGGCTTCTTAGCTACGGGTTTGGTATTCTAATAGTATGGTGTCGGGGTAGRGGTAACGTGATGGGATCATTGTCAACATGCRCATGGCGTGGTGAGCGGTGAAGAGGCAGACGAACCTCCTTGGCGGCATCGGTACGGGCTTTGGGCGCAAGTTTGACTTTCCCAGACGGACCTACCAAAGGCGGACATACTTCGGAACAGGGACATTTGGCTTAACATGTTGGCCATCCGCACCTTTTGGGAGCTGAAAGATGCCTTTCTCACTGCCCGAAGTGATGGCGCGGTTAAGCTGGCTAGCAGCCGTAGCGTTGAGGTCGATCCTGTAGCGAGTTTCGACAAACTAGGGCAAGTTGAGGAGGAAGATRAGAGCGTTGAGGGTGTAAGACATGCCTTCTTGATGGTTGGACGAGAGACGCCGGTGCGGGCTTCTTCTGGGTGAGCAACGATACACTCCTACAGGCGATAAGGCCAGGTAAGAGATGGGGCAAGTTCCGGGGCTGATTTGAGGACAGAGGATAGGTGGGATGGGCGCGTACCTTGATCATTTCGACCCAGGTGGGGTGAGCACCGGCATTGGCCTTGTTGGCTGCCGCAGAGGCCTTGGCAGAGGGCTTGGAGGATGACTTTTTGGTCGCAGGAGGCATTGGAAAGCGGTACAGGGTGTGGAGGATGGGGAGAGTGCGGAATGGATGGGGGCGAGAGGCAGGGAGGGGCAGCAGCGAGCCATTTGTTCGTCCCAAGAACCCAGTGCCACTTCCTCATAGTCACGTGGAGGAGAGAAATGCGCACGGACGCGAAACTTTGCAGTCTACGTTACCCAAGCTCTGGGGTAAGGTGGTCCGGTCGAAGGTCAGCTAGCAGGAGCAGAGGGTCCGGAGGGTGCTTGTGGCCAATTCTCYGAAAAAACAGCCCTGGGATTGGGGATATCGAGCCACTTTTGCGCAAGAGCCCCCTCAAGAGTTCAAAAAAGCAGTCCATAACGGTCGCCAGACCGTGTTTAAATTAGCCAGGAGTGCAGCAGGAGTCTGTTCCGTGCCAAAGATGAGGCCAGGCAGCGATGCGGGGGCAGAGGGACGAGAGGCGGAGAGAGAGTAAGTAGTGGGGAGGACAAAGGGCAGACGAAAGGATGCTCGGGATTTGCCAAGACACCTTCCTAATCGGGGCGCTCGTGTCCCTTACACGGGTCTGCTCTTCGCCACCACGACGACGTTGCTTTCCCTCGCCAGAGAGAGCTCCGCTTGAAAATGCCTGGCATCTCGGACTACCTCGTCACTGACGACCTCACCATCCTCCTCGCACTCATCGCCGCCACCACCTTCCTGCTCAACAACCTCTACAAGCCACAGCCCTTGGTCCAYCCCATTCTGCTCGGACGACAGAGTGATGTTGGCCGGGCGCGCAACCCTGGAGAGAGCGCTGTGTACAGAAATTATGGTACAGGCCTGATGGGCAGAGTGAGGGCACACACGTCATCTGCGCGTCCTCCGTCGCTTACTCGTTTTAGTTTCCTCTGCGCCCCAGTAAAGAGGTCCATATCCTTGCAGACCTCATCAAGCCAGAGTCGGAGGCCTCCCGGACGCTTTGGGCTACCAAGGTATGTAGACTCTTTTCCCCCACCCCGTGACCTCATCCCTTCTGACGACCCCAGACGACCAATACCGGCCTCCAGGACCGCATCGCGGCTGTCGGTACAGGTCTTATTCGTCTTGCAGGTCTTAAGCCAGGAGAATCTAGGGTGTACTTGCTGCTCAATGATGGCATTGGTGCGTTGTCCTGCTTTTGTGATAACCTCTGACGGACGCTCATTTTGATGACCATCTTGCAGAGTTCATCTATGCCGAYTTTGCCCTCGCAGCGCATTCTATTGTCTCTATCACTCTCACTTCAGCAGACCTACTGAAGCAGGTGTTTGAGGCGCAACGTCCATCTGCTATCATCGCTGCTGCGGAAATTTTGCCTCGAGTTCTCGAATGCATCTATGCCACTGGTCCCAACTCTGGATCTCACACTATTGTTGTTGTCGGGGAAATAAACCAGCAGACCTTGGCCAGTGTTGCGAGCAACACCAAAATTCTCAAGTTTTCCGAAGTCGAGCGTGAAGGTACCAAGGCTGAGAAGATTCTGAGTCCCATTCCAAGTGCGAGACCTCTTCTGCAATTTGTAATGCTGCTCATTCAACTATAGAGCCCAATGACGTATACACCGTTTCGTATTTCCTCGGCGATACTGGACAATTGTCCGGCGCTCATTTTACGCACGAAAACATGACTGCTGGTGTTGCGGCCACCCGCAGTCTGCTTCCTATTTCTCATGCTCTGTCACCGCTGGATACCCTTGTCTCCGGATTCTCGCTCAGTTCAGCATATGGAAGAACCATTGCCTATACTGCGATCTATGAGGGAACCAGCTTTGCCACCTTGCCGAGCTCAAAGACATATCCCGGAGAACAAAGTAAGTAGGGGTTATTCGTTTGAACAATAAAAGGTTCTGATATAGATTTTTCTCTCAAGATTCGCCTATTCATATTGATGCATCTGACGTGGGAGCTGCCAAGCGATATCCTATCCCGTCACCTACGATCCTCTTTATCCGACCAGGACACCTCAAGTCTATTGTTACTGACGTCCTGAAGGGTGCAGCCCAATCATTCTTCTTGTATCCCTTTGCAAGGAGGCACAAGCTTGCCGGTGTCACAGATGGCTTCATCACAAGGGACAGTCTATGGGACAGGTTGGTGTTTGATAAAGCCAGGGCCAAGACCATTGGGGATGGAGCTGCGACATTGCGCGGGGTAGTTGTCAGTGGGGGTAAGTGAAGCGTGCATTATTGGAAAGCAGGGTTGATGATTTTTGGATCTAGGTTCGTTGCCGGCCGTCTTGATGACCCCGGCCCGCATAGCGCTTTCTGTGCCGCTGGTTCATGCSTTTAGCCATCCCGTTGTGGCCGGGCCTGTTCTGGCCTCGCATCCATTTGATCTGCAGGACTTTACGTCAGAGGGTGAGAGCGAGGGCAAGCGGAGGGCGCATGTTGGGCCTCCGAGCGTGAATGTAGAGGCCAAGTTGACTAGAGTAGAAGACGACAAGGTGGAGAACGGGGGGGATCCGGCAGGGCTGTTGTTTGTGAGGGGCCCGCCTGTTGGGAGGCTAGAGAGCAATGGAGAGGACTATGTGCAGATCTCGCCGACGGAGGAGAAAAAGGAAAAGGAGGAGGGGTGGGTGAGCACGGGAGCCGAGGCCCTTGTCCAGCCAAACGGGTCGTTTGTGATCCTGTCGTAGCTGTGTGCACGTGATGACACGCGTGTAGCGTACAGCTGACGTAGACTTGAAATCAACAAACATGAAAAGTAACACAGCCACCACTACCAAAGGCAAACTTTGTCTCCACGTGACGTGATTTAGCAGCGCGACGCGCCTGAGCCGACAAAAAGGTTTAAATAGGAAAGCACATCTCCCTCCGCGATCACATTTCTGCACCGTGCCCCTCCCCTCCTCCCTCGCCTCACATTACATATGACTGCTGTCAAAAAAGAGTCCGCTGCTGCTCCTACCTCGCCACCCAAGGCCAAGGCAACCAAGAAGGCAGCCACAGCCGCCAAGAAATCAACGACTACCAAACAAACTGCTCGGAAACCCAAGGCTCCGGCATCGAGCGCCCCCTCTGGTCGACCGTCGTGGAAGGAAATTATCAAGGTACGATAGTGTGGGCTTGATTGATGAGTAGGTGGGGCTGATGATGCCTCGGTATTTGAAAAGGCTTGTATTGTTGATCACAAGGACGAAGCCCGTCAGGGCGTCTCAAGAAGTACGATCAAGAAGGTAAGGGAGTTATTGTCTTCATTGGGTTGTGACGTGGGTAGTAATGATGGGCGCTTGGGTAGTATGCCGAGGAGAAATACGGGATTGAGATGACTGGGATCAACCTATCACAACTGAACCGTGCCATTCTCTCCGGGACTGAGGATGGCATCTTTGTGCTCCCCAAAGGGCCATCCGGAAAGGTTAAACTCGCACCCAAGATCAAGTCATCTGGGGACTCCAAGGAGGTGTGTGTGTGTTGTCGTGGCGCTGTTGACTGCTCACTGACTTGGAATGCTGTAGAACTCGAAACCACCTTCTAAATCTGTCGGCAAGGCGCCTGCGAAGAAGGCAGCACCAGTTAAGGCTAGCGCTCCCAAGGCACCCCTAAAGAAGTCTACCGGTGGCACCAAAAAGATACTTGCTGGTAAGCCGAAAACTGCAGTGTCGTCGACCAAGAAGACTGCCGCTCCCGCGAAGCGGGGTTCTGCGAAGAAGGTGCGGGTTTGATTGTTTGTGATTTTATTGGTGCAATGTAGCTGATAGAGAGAGTACAGGCTGTAACGGGTACAACGGCGACGGCAAAGGCCAAGGTGGCGGCCGCGAAGAAGCCAGCTGCCAAGAAGGCGACTGGGGCAAGCAAGAAGCCTGCATCTGGGAAGGCAAGCGGGACTAGCAAACCCAAATCGAAGACAAAGCCAGCAAGCAAGCCAGGATCCAAGGCCAAGAAGGCGGGTGCTGCGTAGAGACGGGCCTGTCGGAGCCGGATTTGAGGGGTGGCTTCTATATCTGTACATTTGTAATATTTATTAGTGTTATTATTGGATTTGTGCTAGTGCCGTGCTATGTACGTACACGACTGCCCAATGGGGGAGTGGTTGTGCGCATCAGTTGTCGACGAGGCTGACTAAGTGGAGAGGTGTCGTTGTTGCGGGGAGACATGACTCCATTGCGAGGCACGTGTTGTGCGATCTCGATGCACGGATATCTGCGCCGATCACAGGGACCCCGGGGAGTCGACGGGTGACCTGTGGGCTGTCGCTTGTTCCTTCTCCCTCTTGCCTATGGACTCCTCCCAGACGCATTCCTACGGCACCCGCAAGAGCAACAACATCCCAATCAGACCCTCCCACCGCCTCAGACCAGACTCAGACGACCCCTCCACCGCCTCCTCCTCCAGGGATCAACCCCACCACCACCAACACCACCACCACCTCCTCCCCCACTTCCCCCCGAGCCATGTCGTCCTCCACCCAGATGACGCAAACAGCAAGGTCTTTCTCTCCATAGGCCGCGCCTTTCTTTCAGTCGTGCGTCCATTTGCGAGCCAACCTCATTCACTCACTCACTCACCCACCCCTCCTCAGGATAATCGTGCTATGACCATCAAAGACCTCGCAGAAATGGTTCTCAACTTTGGTCTTGTCGCCCAAAAGTAAGGCAACCTGTCCTTTTTGCGCATGCGCGCTTACCCCTGCCTAACTTGTCATTTTACTTTATAGCGTATCAGCTGCCAGTCAGGCCATCACAACCTATATTCGCATGCACCTCCAGCGCTGTGAAGCCCAGCAGGACATCCCTCTCCTCCTCCGTCACGTCCTCTCAGGAACAGATGCAGACGACGATCTCCTCCCCGCTCTCGCCTCCCGCACAGGTGGGGCACAATGCTCCGTCCACCCAGAGGGCCGCATAACAAACTTTAGGCGCGGCACCATGGTTTGGTATCTCAGCCGCGCCACTGGCGCATCCTGTCCGTTTGCACGAGCCGGCATCAGACTTTGCGACTATGGAGAGAACGGCAAGGTAGGTCCTGTGGGCACTTCCACCAGGGAACAAAAGAAGCCACGCGCCCTCCAGAGACAGGACCACGATCTCTCCTCCTGTGGCCAGAAGCGCAAGCGGTCCCTGAGGAGTTGTGCTGCCCCCACTCTCCACGCCGGCTCGGACTCGGACTCGGAATCAGACCGCGACAAGCCTCTCCCCAAGGTCAAGCTCACCTTGCGCCTCAAGCCCCTTGCCAAATCCGTCACCTCTTCTTCCGAGGCTCAGTCATCCAGGAACATCATCGATCTCACAGGAGACTTGGACGACTCCGACTCTGACTGTTCTGACTCTTCCATGTCCGTTGACGACGACGACGACGACGATGACGACGAGCCTCAACAACAGGAATCCCGTTTTTGCCTTCCAGTCTACCCACGGCGTTCTATTTCCATACCTGCCTATACCCCTTCCGAATCATTTTCTCGCTGCCCCCCTGCCTCATCCTCCTCCTCCGCCGCTCAACTCTATCGCCGTTCCCCATCCCTTGCATACAGCATATCTTCACCCCCACCCGAGTCAGATGTCGAAGAAGATGACGCACGGTCTTCAATGACGCGTCCTAGACGTCATATCGATGATTTCTCGGAGGAGGAAGAGGATCAGGACGAAATTGCTACTCATGATTGGACAGAGGGGGGCTTGGATCTGGATAGTGAAGGAGATGGTGAGACGTTGTGGGAAAGCCCCGGGCCTCGGTCACCCTCCGCGCCCCTTGTTGTTCCGCCCTTGGCCGAACTCAAGGTGAAAGAGGAGCCGAGGGACGTACAGGGTATGTTGGACGCCTGGGACCATTTCGATTCCAGTGTGGCGGGTGCGAGGGTAGTCGAGGTCATCGCCCAGGCCGCCGCCGTGCTCAATCCAGAGGCAATTACAAACTCTAATACGAACATAAAGATTGAGTCGCAGGACCCGTGGGATTGGGATACACCGTTTCGACAACAACAACAACGCCAACAAGAGCAACAACACCAATGGGGCTTGGATTTGGGAGAGGAGACTATTCGGATCAAGCAGGAAGACTTTGATTTTGGAATTGACTCCCTGTTTCCAAGCATGGGCGGTGATTCGTTGGAGTTGGAAGAGGAAGAGGAGGTTCAAGACGCCCAGATTACTATGCCCATCCAGAGAAGGGCAACGACGGCGCCTATACCTCAGTCCCGTGTCTTGACGTCTTCCTCTTCATCTTCATCACCTCCTCCTCAAACCATACAACCCGCAATATCAATCGATTCGACAACCACCAACTCATCATCACCCCTGAACATCCCACCACCAATGTCCCCTGGAGCAGCGGCACTCGTGCAACTAATACAAGCACTTTCTGTTCATTCACCGACCAGCCCTACCGCCGGCTCTGCCCCCTCTGTCGCTGACGCACTACCCACTCTTACCTCGACTCCCACAATTTTACCTTCATCCCTCTTACTCCCCTCAGGAATAACCACTACCACCACCACCAGCTCCCAGTCCCGGCAAACTTGCGTATCGCCCCAGGCAATGAAAGTGGGTCCGGTCGCGAATCCTGGAAAGGGCGAAGCAGAAGGTGTGGTGGTGCATACCTGTCATCCTTGTAGTCCCACTATAAGTGCTACTCAAATTGAAGGTGTGTGTTTTTTTTTGTTTGTGCTTTCTTTTTTCTTTATTTTTGGAATACTGACCTTGGGGCTTGCAGAGATATCAGTGTATCAGATGATGCTAGGACCGTACCTACTATTACGAAGGATCGACACCGACTTTGTGAATCTGACACCTATTGTTGAGTGGTGCGGGAAAGGGAGAGGGTATCCGGTGCTCAGCATGGTACCAAACGCCGTTGTCGTTGGCCGGGGATGGGGAAGCGAGAAAGTTTGCGGGGTGTGGGTCCCGTTAGAGGTTGCCCAGTCCTACGTCAAGGATCTCGATACGTGTTCGACAGGACCAAGGGGGAAAGATGATGTGACGGAAGGGCTGAACGTGTTCTTGAACGATGAGCTTGTGGAAAGGTTTCCCAGTGCGCTTAAGGACTTTCACCGAACGAACGCGAGCGGGAGGATGTTGAAGCAGTTTGGGAGGTGGTTCGAGTCCATGGTGACTTGTGCACAGGCTCAGACGATGGCTTCCACTGTTGCATCTGGGAATGGGACTGTGCCTTCTTCTGTGGCCAGTGGATCGCCGCTGAATCCTCAGAGGATGATCCAGGGGGATACGAGACAGTCTTGGATGCAGAAGGAGATGATTGTTCCTATGCCAATGACAGGCGCTTTTGCACTTGGAGCGGTTCTGAGTATTGGGGAGAGGGACAGGTTCACGCAGAATCATCAGCATTATCCGTCGCAACAGCAGGTGCAGCTTTCGAAGAAAGAAGGGGGAGAGCAGGATTCTGTGGATGTTGTGTCCCCCCTTAGCGCGAGAGAGCAGGAGATATTCAGAGAGTTGTGTGTGATACCTGGGGAGGAGGAGGAAAGAGAGGAAGAGGAAGAAGAGGAAGAGGTGCAACAGATAGAGGTGGAGAAAAACGAAGAGGAGGAGGAGGATATACCCAAGGTGGTTGTAAACGTGAACGGGGACCCCGCCTGTGTCAGCGTGTGTGTGGTCACGGCGGCGGCGGAAGACCTCAAGTCCCAGCCTCCTTGTGAAGAGGTGGTCACAGCTGCGGGACGTCCAGCGGTCGGAATGAGGGATAGACATTCATCGTCTGCAGCTTCCCCTCCAGATATATCGATGTCGGAGCAGAAAACGATCGTAACGAGGAGTACGAGAGCTATGGCATCGAAGGCTGCAGAGAAGCTGTTGCAGGAGAAGCAGCAGGCACTGAGGCGATCGAAACGCGTTGCAGATGCTGTGGCTGCGCAGACACAACAGCAGCAGCAGAGGACAAGATCGAGAAAGCGACCCGGGTCAAGAAACACACTCTCATAGACTGAACCACTCTCTCGCCCTCCATGAACCATTTCTCTTTCCTTGGGGCTCTTATTGTTTTTGGCCATATTCTTTTATGAGATTCATGATTTTCGTTCACTTTGATTCCCCTCACACCTCTCAGTGCCGTCTCGATGTAGACAAGACTTCGTTTCTATGTTTCCTTGACATTTTTTTTTCTTCTTCCTCTCCCTTTCTTCTCTTTGGCTCGGATTGCTCCAGCAGCGAATCCTGAGGATGTAGGGTACCCCGCCCATCATATGCATATTTGATGAAGCGCCGATACTTTTTACTGCTATTTACTACATATGGCTTTTTGCTGTCTTTTCAATTTGTTCCTCGTTTTCGCTGTTTGATGCAAGAGAAAGTATAGGGTAATAAGTAGTCTTGATAGTCATAAGAAGTAGCTCGTAATACAACTAAATAACTCTGAACGAAAAAAGCGTTGGTTGGTTCAGCTGGTGCTTAGTGCGTGCATTTTGCGGGAGTGGAACGAAGGGTGGGAAAGGTCCTCGTGGATCAGGTTTGCTGCGAGGCAGTGGTGCCGAGCTTGAGACTCATGTGCAAAAACGTTGTTATTGACTCGGAGGCTTACTTTTATAGGCTTGTTCCATCAGTGGCAACACAGGATTTATTTTTACGTGACCTGGGGCTAGATAAGGACAAGTGTACATGTATATGAGCTGATCGAGAATAAGAGGAGTATGTGGACTTGTGACATGATGGGGACGGGTTTGGCATCAGACTGGAGCCAGATGGCGATTCTGTGGGAAGAAAGGCTTGTAGAAGCTACTTACCGCCGTGAGCAATTGGGGGTTCTTGACCGCGTAGAGGCACGGTATGCTGAGGTTGAACAGGGGTCGTGGGGGCTTGGGCTGTGGGCGCATCAGGATCAAGCATCAAGCATCAGTTGTTATAGGTTGTTATGCACAGTACGTGTGCGTCTGTATTTTTCACCCCCCCCCCCACCTCTCCCTTGGGAATAGTATTTTTTTGGGAAAGTGGGGCGCGGGAAATGGCGTGTGTGTGATCACGGCGTTCGGTTTTGAGTATTGAAATTTTTTTCCCCGAGCTTCATGCCGTAGGCTTCGGTTGGGACTTGAATCCGACTGAATGTGCCTGCCGGAAATAGGGGTGTCAAGGCCGTTGTTCTTCTTCCTTCTGGGATGTGATTGTTGCGTTTGATTGGGGAAACCTCGCCTCCCGTTGAGGTCCTGATTACTTATATGATGATGACAATCACTAATCCATGGGTGGTGCGATGGATCAAATGGGGTAACCTGAGYGGACGAAAATTTTTCAGAGGGCGATTTGGCCGGTTGCGGGTGCAAAGGCAGAGTACAGGTATACGAAGGGGCAGATACATATAAGTCTACGCAAGGCAAGGGTGGATGAGCTAGTCTGGGGGACGCATGTGCTCTGGGAACATTCCAGGGGAAGTGGCATGGGAGGAGGAAGTGGGATGCGTGGGAAAGGAGGCCAGCAAGGACAAGGGGGCGGATGGGCTGGCGCTTGGGTGTTTGCTCCCAACATCCCAGAATTCCCTATTACTTAGTCCTATTCCCGAGGCTACTCTATCATACTACCACACGGGCTGCTCTTGACGTTGAACGCCCTCGTAGTACCGCTCTAGACCACCCGGGGGCTGTCCGTTTGCTTCCCTCTTGGTCTGCTCTGAGCGAGCGATTCCCCCCTCCCTCTGCCCCCCTCTAATTGGCTTTCTTCTTGACGCTTTCATATTTTTGTACAGCCAACGACCGTCCAACTCTTTCGTAATCCCTAATCCTTCTTCTCCTTTCCAACTCTATAATGTCTTTATCGGCCTCTGACAACAACGGCTCCTATTCAAGGTCCAGCGGAAAGACGCCACCTCCTGCGCCTTCGGCTGCCTTCCTCGCTGCCAAAAGGTGAGTTCTCGTCCGTTTTGGTCCCCTCTCCCCCTCTGTCTCATCCGATTTTGCGATTGACTCTAGAGTCAGGGAGATGCAGACCGAAAGCAGTTTGGGGGCAAGGTATAGGCCTCCTGCTCTGCGTGCTCTCGCTTCCGGAGGCTCCCCCCCTAACGAGGGTTCCCCCTCACTCGCGGCTTCGGGAGATGGCTCCACCCTGCCCCCCACTAATTTTCCACCCGGATTTAGGAGGGCGAGGGCTGGGACCTTACCTTCCAACGTGCGCCTTGCGGCTCAGCAACAATTTACCGACGCAGTTAATACCCTCCCTACGACGTCGAACCATCCCGAGACGCTTCTCGACCAGGCACAGCGCATCCTTGCTGCCAGTCCTGCATCTGGCTTGGCTCCCACACGTCCCGCACTCCGCCATACCACCACTGTAGCTTCTTCTACTGTCGCTCCATCAGTGGTCACCGAGCGCACTAGCCGTCTCCGCGCTGGCTCTCTTACGTTGCCACCGGCCGGCTTGACGAATGCGTTCGGTCCCTCCCTTTTCTCATCCTCCTGGATGCCGTCTGCAAACGGTGGCGGAAATGGGATCCCTGTTTTGGAAGAACGATCTGTTACTTCCGCCGAGTCCGAAGCAGATTCTTTTGAYGTCCACACGCTCAACTATCTTGGATTAGATGATCATAGGCCTCCGGCCGCAACTTTGTCCGAGTTGCGCAACCAAGCTCAAGCTGCTATCGCTGGTAATCTTGCCAATCCCAACCGCGGGCGTGCCAATACCGTCTCCGCCTACGTGCGGAGGCCTCAATCTGGTTCGCTGATCTCCACCCCCGCCGCTGAGGTAGATGAGGAGTACTTTGAATACGATGATCCAGGTTATATGACGTCTTACGAAACGCCGACACACGATAATGGGTACACCTCTTCGCTTCTCAACCAGAGCTACAAGGCTACAGAGAGCCTGTCTCAGACTAGACCACGAGCGATTTCTGTTGGTACCCTGGATGACCCCATGCGCTCTATTACCCGCAGAGCCACGATGGCAGCAGATACCCTCCCCTACCTTAGCGAATTAACCAACCATGCTGTTAATTTCAATTTAGTCTCCAATAACCTTGGAACCCCCTCCAGCATCCTCAAGTCCGACAACAAGCTGGCTGGGACCAGGACATCGTCCTCTCCCTCCGTTCACTTCCCGAACGGAGGGGATGTCTCGGGGAATGGAAGGGGCGCTTCAGCTTATTTGCTCGCCCCTAATAACCAACCCAACCAAAATAGGTCTATTTCTCCAAAGTCGGAGGGACAATCTTCCCAGATGCAGACTCCGACACGTTCTCTTTGGATTGGAAATTTGGACAGCTCCGTTACCAGTGAACAGTTGATCCACGTTTTCGCTCCTTATGGCGCCATTGAAAGCTTGAGGCTTTTGCCCGAAAAGGTATCATTCGATCAGAGTTTCTTTCATAAATTGTGCTGACCTGTTACTTTTTTTTTTTTTTCCTCCAGGAATGTGGCTTTGTTAACTTTGTCGATCAAGCGGACGCCATACGTGCAAAAGATGATGTCTTGAATAGACTTGGAGGAAACATTAACATGCCCAATGGTCAACTTGTACGTATTGGATTCGGTAAAGCAGATAGCGCCCCTGTTGCCCCTGCCAAGGGTACACCGGTCAGCCCAGGTCCCACCTCGCCCAACAATACCGCAGGGAAGAACTCGGGCGCCAATTCCAGCCTCAACAGTATGGATGCTCAACTACAGTCTACCCCCACTCGTGCTCTCTGGATCGGCTCCATCCCCTCGACCACGACACCGGCCACTATCTTGAGCGTTTTTAGTCCCTATGGCCCGATTGAATCTGCGAGAGTTTTGACACACAAAAATTGTGGCTTCAGTGCGTGGCAATAGTTTCAGTAATGGATATAAGCCTCTGACTTTCTTTGTCAATATATAGTCAACTTTGAACGTCTTGATGATGCCGTTCGTGCTCGCAAGGCGTTAAACGGACGCGATGTTCTGGGAAGCGATGTGGGTGCCATCAGGATCGGATTTGCCAAAGTGCCTGTCAAGAATGGCCAAGAGGGCGCGGGTGGCCCCGAGGACAATACCAATGTTGTAGTCCAGGGTGTTGGTGATCTAAGCGTTGGCGCCACGATCCACGCTCTGCGCAACGTCAAAGGAGCTTCTACCATCCCTGCCGATCAACAAGTTCTCGGTGGGGCTGTTGAGAACTACCGATCGAATCTCTTGCTCAGCATGATTGGCTCTGGCATCCATAACGTAGCTGATGGGCTCGCTAAGCCCCCTGGCCTCACTCCATCTGTTACCGAACAGCAGATGATCATGAGGGAGTTGAGCGCGGGTAGCCCAGATGCAGAGGCCGACATTCAGGCTCTCGCTGGTGAGTGTCCACTTTGTCCACAGAGGGCGCCTGCATTCAACATTCTCCAGACTTCCGCCCGCCTACCATGTACTACACCACTATACCCCTTGTTTCCGAAAGGCCTAATAACAGGCGGTGGGATGCCGCCAAGCTTCGCGAATTGCGCAAACGCCTAGACTCGGGTTCCATGAGCGTAGAAGAAATAGATCAAGTCACAGCAGATTTCATGGACGGGGAAATTGTCGATCTTGCCTCGGACTGGCTAGGCAACACGGTAAATTTTAATACAAAATTCCCATCATGGTCTTTATTCACAAGTCATGCAGGTTGTTCAAAAGCTGTTTGAAAAATGTTCTTCGGTCCCTCGCTTTGCGATGCTGGAACGCCTCGCACCTCACTTGGCTATGATTGGGATCCACAAGAACGGCACTTGGGCTGCGCAAAAGATCATTGAATGTGTCTCGACCCCTGAAGAGGTTGGCTTGATTGCTCAAAATTTGAGGGCTTACGCACCTCCCCTTTTACTCGATCAGTTTGGTAATTATGTGGTACAGTAAGTGCTGTCCTGACGCGGCCAGGTGATAATTACTGATGCCAGAAATCAGGTGCTGCTTGCGTTTTGGTCAGCCCGCAAACGACTTCATCTTTGACGCTATCGTCGATCGTATGTGGGAAGTCGCCCAAGGCCGGTTTGGAGCCCGTAGCATGAGGGCATGTCTGGAGAGTCCTCATATTACTCTCAGTCAACAACGTAGGATTGCGACCGCTGTTATTCTGAATTCTATTCCCTTGGCTACCAATCCCAACGGTGCACTTCTCCTCACCTGGCTCTTGGATACCTCCAACTTCCCGTCGCGCTACAATCTATTGGCCCCGCGGTTTACGCCCCACCTATCCCACCTTTGCACTCACAAGTTGGCATCTTTGACTGTGCTTCGCATTGTTAATCAAAAGAATGAACCCGATGCTTCCCATCAAATCGTCGAGGCGTTGTTCAACTCCCCCGGTGATCATGTGCTCACTGACGTCTTGGGAGATCAAGTCAACGGCGTCGCAGTCGTTCACAAGATCTTGACCAGCACCTTCATCGACCCTATCAACAAACAAAACTATGTCGAGGCTACGAAGCGTGTTTTGATCGAACTCAAGGTCATCGCAACTCAGGCCTACCGTAGGCTTATCGAGGAAGTTGGGTTACAAGTTCCAAATTACCAACCTACATATACGAGCCTCCCTACTACCGGAAAAACCAAGTCTGGGAACCCGAACGCGTTTGCAGGCGTGCCTGGGCTGCCCTCCTACCCGCCCAACGACCAGGGCTTTGCTTCGATGATGGCGGCCCTGCAGATGGGAGGACAGAACCCACAAGCTGGGCCTCCGCCTGTCTCTCTCGATTCTCCTTACCCTCCCGCCCAACCTAATCCCGTCAGACGCACTAACATGGTTGCTCCTGCCCCTGCACCAGCGCCCTTTTCTGCACCCACTGATCCATTCAACCCCTTTGGAATCAGGGCCCCTGATGGCATTAGTGCTAGGCAACTGAGTGCGCGTAGGAGTATTGGCGCTCTAGGCGGTGGTAATATGGGTCTCATGCCCCCTCCAAACTACGGGAACCAATCTCCTCAACCAGGAAACCTCCTCGGAGTCAATCAACCCCAACCGTCCTATGGCATGGCACCTCCTCAGCCGATGCCTCACCATATCTATCAGCCCTATATGTACCAAACCTACTCACAGAGCCCCCCCAATAACTTGGGAGGGTTCTGAATGTGAAGCAGCAAGCCCTCCAAGACGAACGTTCATGACGCTCTTTATCTTCCTACGCTATCTATTTTCCATCCTCGAACAGCACGCTCTTTTCTGGTCCGTTGGTTAACGAGTTCTGGATCAATCACTCATTGCTTTATACCCTGCCCAAAACACTGTACATGCCTCCACCCTCCCGCGCCCTTTTTCCCTTGGTCTTTCTTAAACAAAAAGGGGCTTCGCTTATGCGCGATGTTTGTTTGATGTCAGATCGATATCTGCTTAGCTTTGCCCGCCCATAACTTGTTTGATTTGAATACTCTTTTCTCTCGTCACGCTCAAGTCTTCTATATATGTGTACAACAAAGATCCGATTGTCCTCTGCGACAGTCATAAAACTATAGACTTACTCTTCCCTCCTATTTCCTCGCCCGCCTATCTTAGTATTGGAGTTGGTCTGCTCTTTTTTTTTCTATATGTTTTTCCTCAGAGTGCGAGGAACTGGGGTCTTTGGATAAATAGCTTTGAAGAACGTCATTTGCGTACTCTATTATGTACCCGCTCGGTTGTCAACTGGTATAGCAAATAAATCTCTCCCCTTTCTATAATAATTATTTGGCGCCTATTGACATATAATTGGCCACCTTTTTAGCTCTTTACCTCATTGACTGGACAAGGCAACATGGGTGCCTCTGCGTCGAAAGCTGCAAGGAGTTTCCCAAAACGCGCGGAACCGCCTGCCTGGGCAGGAAAGCGGTCACCGAACGCTTCAGAGCTGCCAGCTGGGGTGAACAGGGAGCAGCARCAGCAGCAGCTACGAGATAGATCTGCGAGCGAACATCGAACGGAAGGTACGTCCGAACCCCCACAACACTGACTCAGATTTCCGCTCTCCGCATATATTTGTGTGGAGGGGGGTGGGGGGACCGACAGCCTTTGCTTACTCGGTGGAATGTTTAGCAATAGAGAAGGATGCGCGGGATCCGGACTTTTTGGCCAGTTTGAAGCGGTTGGGACCGGTTCGGGTGGATCATGGTATGAAGTCTGTTCGACCTGTGGGTTACCTCCCTGTCCCCCTACCAATACCCGTTCATTATAACCGACACCTCTTGACAGGAAGCAGTGAGTACAAAGGAACTGTTTGACTCGCGCAAACAGCTCGAGAGGGAACTCGAGGCAGTCGGGACAATTGACGCGTCTTCTCGGGCGAGTGACAAGTTGTATGCATCGGCGCTGAGTCAGTTGTTGGATGCTCGGAAGGGTATGCGGGATAAGATGCAGATGAGGGAGATGGCGGATCGTGCTGGGGTTCAGCTGGATAGGCTGGAGAGTGTGGCGAGGTTTGTGAGTAGTCCGAGTATTGGGAAGGGTGGGGTGAGGAGGATTTTGGATAAGGACGGAAATGAGAAAATCGTGATGAAGGTGCGGTGTTTTTTTTTTTTTTTTTAAGTTGGAATGGGGTTGAGAATAAAGTGCTACTTTGATAGGCTATTTGGGTGGAACCAGCGTATGTGGACGTCTCGACCTGAGCTTATTGGATGCACCCTACTTGCGGGTGTACAGTAGAATTAATCAATCATTATTTATACTATTCATGAAGGGCAACCATAAATAAAACTCCAAGTTTATGCATTATAGTCTTACATGTGTACGTAGTGCGACAAGAGCCAGGGAAAGCAAGCAACATAAATAATTATATCGAACACTCTCTCTCAAGTCCAAGCCCCTGGGGATGGACACATAAACAGAAACCTGACAATAGAAAAGACGAGAGCGTGACACAACAAAGGCATAAAAATGGGAGAGGGGTCTTCGGGTATTGGATTATCCAAACCCAAATGATATCCGTCAAGTTGAAGTGGTACCAGGGCATCAATGGGCACAYGGAGAGATCAAACAGAAAACGAGTGACAGGGGAAACGAAAGACAGAATTCCTTGAGTATTTAAATCCACCTCAGAGGACGAGAACGGGAATTGCGTGCCCTGTGCCACCTTAAAATTAGCACGTTGTGCGAACGGTTCGCATACACGCACCTATCCAATACCAACGCACATCCTAATCACCGCACTATGAAATTATCTGCATCGAAYGATATATCATCGAAATGCAACGAGTCTAGCCTCATCTCCAAACTCAAGTCCCCCTCCTCCCCAACGGGATYCGAAAAATCRGGTACTGGTGGCACCGGCGGGAGATTGATTTGTTGCTTTCCATTTCCACTCAGCCCGAGCTTCGAACCGAGGTTCTTCAGACTAAGACTTCGCGTGATAGGGTTTCCGCTCTGTGGTTTGGCCTTTGCAGGCAAAYGAGTGTGGTGGTTAATCTTGGCACTGGGCTTGGCCATGCTGTTGGAAGAGAGCAATCCACCGCTGGAACTCGGCACAAGGTTGATACCCRGTCCGTGGTCGGAATCAAGCTTGAGATCTAGGCCGGGGATACGCGGCGTAGCGCAAGGTGAGCCCACTGTCAAGTCTTCACCCGCAACTGCGTTGTTCAAAGCTGACCCACTGCTGTCAATCGTACCTCTCGACACGACCGAAGAGAGTGAAGTCCTGGGTTGCTGAGTTGAAGTAAAAGTGCCAATGCTTACACGATGAGAAGGAGAGACAGAAGAGAGACTGRCGCGGGCTGTTGCAGTGGCGGTGCTCGAATACCGATTGTTCATGGCGCCACCGCCAAAAGTACTATAGCTCGTGACAGGGACGTTGACGCGCATCACCTCATTTTCATCCAAGCTGGTGGGTGTCTGAGGGGAAGAATCGAGAGTCGGTGTTGTACGTTCTGAGGATTCATCGGTGGATGCCGAAGACAATGAAGGACAGGTGGAGGTGGCAGGACTGACACTGGGTGCGGAGGTTGCGGGCAAGGACGGAGGTTCCGAATTGACGTTGGGAGTAGGCCTGTGAAATATTTTATGCAGACTGAGGCCGCTGAAGCGCCTACTAGCCTGGCGGTGAGAGGGAGTTGGAGAAATCGAGCGAGGGGCAGGAGTAGGAGAAGTTGAACGTGGGGGTTCCCTATGAACTACAGAAATGCGCCAGGAAGGAGTGGGTTCGTCTTCTTCGAGGTGATGTTGATAGGACTTGCGTGTTGGGGTTGGCACGTCATCCGATCCTTGGTATATGGACTGTCGGCGAGTTTGCGTACTTGCAGAAGAGCGTCGTGAAGATGTATTGAATGTGACAGATGATTGGCGGGAAATAGGCGGGGGAGCTGACGGATCACTTACGGGCTCGTGGTTGGGTGAAAAGGGGACGGTTGATTCGGTCGGCGAGGCGACGGAGGTAAACGAAGCAGTTGAGGGACGCCGTCTGAGAACGGGCGAGAACAGTTGAGACAGACGACTAGAAGGCCTACTAAGCGGATCAGGTGAGTTGGGGCGGTCTGAGAGCGGTGTACTCTCAGTGGGCAAAAAGATATCCGGTGCCTGGGAGCTGTGGCGGGTTTTGGGTTTGCGAAGTTTGAACGACGACTTGGATTTGGTGGTAGTAGATCTAGAGAGTGACTCGGTTGATGCTGCCGAAGAAGTGGACGTGGAGCGGATGGACTTTTTCAAGGAGCGCAACGCCTGGGTTGCTCGAGAGCGGARGGAAGGTTTGCTGTTAGGATGATCACCACTGCTTTGAGGTGGGCCGTGTTTGTCCCCATCGGTATCCTCGGCGAGCCCGCTGCGCCGTCGGACTTTGATGACTTCGATAACGTCAGAGTCATTGCCARCTTCCTGTTGCTGTGAGCGAGGTGCCTCGGAGTGACTCCGCTGGTAACGATGGGCATGGTAGTCATCGGGCCCGCAGCCTGCCTCCTCCTCGGACTCAATTCCGTCGTCATCGTCGTTGTTGTTGTCGTCACCATCCTCCAAGTCGGTGTCTGTCGGTCCTGCGGGTTCGCCTTCATGGTCTGAATAGTCGTGCGCATCTCCGAGGGCATCGACTATGGAGCGAGTCTCACTGGAGGGCCCCGCCTTGAAGATGTCATCAAGACCAGAGGCGCTTCTGTTGTAGAGATAGGGAACATATGGGGGGACCTCTACGTATTCTGGACCTGTGTACTCGTCCTGGGCATGGTGGAGGGAGAGTGCGGCATCGAAGCAGCACCAGGGGGCGGAGTTGTCCTCGTCTGGGGGTACGACGAAGATGTTGGGTGGCTGGAGGGTGGAGGGGGCGGGATGAAGGGAGTGGGAGTGCATGGGAGAGAGGGAGAGAGAGACGGAAGAAGGGAGTGGCTGGCTGGTTGGCTGTTGGATATGAGCGGTCACGTGTGCGTGTATGCAGTCTGTCGTTGTCCTCCGCCGCACACTGCTCGCTCGCCGGCCAGCAATGCTGCATCCAATGAGCGTCACCTTTCTCGGCACATCCAGCGGCGGCGGCCCCACCGAGAACCGCAACTGCTCCTCCCTCGTCTGCGACCTCGTCCCCGGCGGCCATCTCTGGAGTATGCTGTCCCTCTCCTCCCCAGCCCACTCATAACCCTCCCCCCCTCGCATAGTGGTCGACTGTGCCGAGGGCACAACCAGACAGTTCGCTCTCCACCCCCAAAAGCAAGACCCCACTGCCCCAAAGTTAAAACAAGTCAACAAGCTCTTTGTCACCCACATGCACCGTGTGTCAACTCCCCCCTCCCACTGCTTATCGCTCCCCCTCATCCCACAACCAGCGGATCACATCATGGGCATCCCCACTCTGCTACGAAATGTCCTGTACCCGCCCCCCGTCGACATGCCCCCCTCGGTCTCAAATGCGATAGCTAGTAGAAAGCCCGTCTGTTTCTTTTTTCTGCAGCACGAATCTCTTTCTCTTCCGACTAATCCCAACCGTTCATAGCCAAGCATCGAGATTTACGGTCCAGCCGGTCTCCGTTCATTCATCCGTCAAAATCTGAAAATGACTTTTTCACGCACCTCGGGCAATTATGTTGTCCATGAACTGCTCACAAAGGATGACCAAGTAACCCCCTGCAACCCGCCCTCTGATGAATCGGATCCATCCTCCGGATCCGACTTTAGGGAGTGGGACGTTCTCCATTGTAACGAAGTCCCAGGGAGAGACATTCGCGCAGGACAGGACGGACTCTGGCAGGAAGTATCCTCCGCGGCCACTTCAAAGCACGATGCTCAAGTCGTCACCCGTGCAGGGCCCATTCTTCACCGGGGCAAGCCCTTTTGCATCTCTTTGGGTGCCATTTTGTCATAACGTCTTACAGAACCATGCATTGGTTACGTCTTTGAGGAAACAACGTGGCCCCAGCGCAAGGTCGTCATTCTGGGAGATACGTATGATCCTTCACCTATCATTCCCCTATGTTCCAACCCCAGGCCATCCCTACTCATCCACGAAGCTACGGACTCTGTTGTCTCCCCAGGCGCCGACAAACACGCCAGACTGTCCAAGAGGACCTATGAAGCTGTCATGAAGACGACCCTCGCAAGGGGGCATTCAACACCAACCATGGCTGGAGAGTTTGCAAAACGCGTCCAAGCACAAAAGCTGGTGTTGAATCATATCGGTGGAAGGCAAGTCGCTGCCTTGCCCCCCCCCCCCGGACGGCGCAGTGATTGATCCCCCCCCTTGCAGATTTCCTGCCCCAAAGATTGGCGAGAGCTGGGCATTTGCAACTACAATCATAGCTGACTTGGAAAGTCAAGCAACAAAAGCATGGGATCCCCCTCAAGGCCACGCAGCCACTGTCGCTCTCGACTACATGCGCGTCCTGGTACCAAACCCCGAACCTGACCCAATTCATTTCGCAGCCATGCCACYGCCAGTCATCAATCCATTCTATCCGATGCTACCCCCAACCATGGTAGGTATGACGGGTATGTATRCCCCTGGATCTCTGCAAGGCGCCACTCCCCCAACCGATGGAGAAGGACCGAGAGGTCAGCCTGKYTGTCTCATGGAAGTCRTTTCRATGCAGCCCAGGCGACTCATTGGCGATATACAGGTTGGCCTGGCCAGGCCAAGTGGCAATAACGGTCCAGGGGGGCCCGTATATAATAATCCTGCACTCCGACTGAGCGTCACAAGTGTGGAGGCGGAGTACGCGAACAATTCTACTGGCTCTCAACACCCAAGTAGCGCTGATGAAGAGCCACGACAATCGAAGAAAAGGAAACATCACCACCGCAGCCGCCGCAGCAAAAAACGACATTAATTACTCGTAGGTGCCCCCAACCCCAACTACATCCGCCTCAACATCCTGGCAATTGCCCAATGATGGATTACCCTTTTCTCTACTTTTTACCGCACCTTTCCTCATTGTGACATTTCGACCTTGGTATACACGCATTCATGATTTCGCGGAACCGGAGAGCTACATATGTACCTAGTTTTATACTAATATGTAGTATTAAATATATAGCGCAAAATTTGGTGGTCCCTTGACTGCCTGGCGAAACTTTTTCCCAAAAAATTTGATCCATCTATTGCGTACAACAACATAATTGTACACCGGTATGCCCAAGATGAAATATAGAGGATGAACAAAGTGGAGGCCAGCTGTCTATCCCAATTACAGCGGAAAAAAAGGCAAAGCCTGCCAAGACTCTGCAGTGTTGCCTGTGGTTCATGGTAGAGGAGAGACAAACAAGTGAGAATGAAGGAGATGAGAATTGGGGTACAGAGATGCCATAAAGTGATAGCCGTGGTCGACCCTTYTTGCCTGGTGGTGCAACAAGTTATCGCGCGCCCCGGACTCCCAGATGTGGGGGGAATCTCAACAAACCGCTACCATCATCGCCGATCGTATGATAATCAGTCGTTGGTCCCGGTTCGGGATGAGAGGTTGCCGTCATTACAATTCATTTGGGTATTGGCAATTGGCTGGTGGGCATCGTCTTCCGGCCTCTCCTCTTTCTCGTACACGGTTTCGGGTTGTGAAGAGAACCCGACACTGGGTCCTAGCGTCGAACCCTGTATAGGACAATCCTCGTCGGTGTCTTCTTTGTACGCTACACGGGATTTGCTACGAATCCAATGGCCGTATTTCTGCCACAGATCAAAGAGGGGAGGACGTAAGCAACGAGGACCTTGAAAAAAAAAGGAAGGAGAGAAGCGAAGATTTTTGGGGGGGGATCTAGGGACATACCCAAAATAAGAGGGGGATAGGCATGCACACTGTTGATAATATGGCAAACACGCTCATAGCCCATTGATCTCCGAGGGCTTCAAACATGCTCGGGCTGAACAGCGGGAAAACTGCGCCACAGAACGAACGCAAAACGATGGTTGCCGCGATGGCACTAGCAAAGTAGACGTTGTATGTATCCATGAGATAGGTTGTTAAGCTCTGCAAGATCTGTGCAACCCCAACGCCAAATGGGGTACCTGCGAGGATCGGAACTATCCAGTGGACATTGGGCTTTGATGTCCTGATTTTTCAAATTGGAAGACAACAGAGTTTTTTGGGTGACTGATTAAGTGGCTGGGTTGATCACTCGGAGATTGGCCCTACCTACCATGCAAACCACCAGAGTCCAACCGGGGCAAGAACCCCTCCTACGATAGCCATATGGAGACGGCTGTCCAAAGAGACGATCAGGGTTAGAGCTAGGAATCAATCCAAGGAGCTTTAGTCTTACGCTTCGGGCGGGGCACGGCCTGTGCTGCTGCGATCCATACTCTTCTGGTAAATCCTGTTCTGGATAGACTGCGACCCAGTCCCTATGGCGACACCTAGTCCAACCCCGAGAAAAGCGAGCCCACCTTGCCCGGGTGTGAATCCCCTATGGTGCTGGAAAACAATAGGAAATGCCGAAAATAAAGCGTAGAGGGTGCCATAYACGATGGAGATGTAGACGGCCAGTAGGAGCACGATAGGCTCAGTGATAAAGAAGACTGAACAAAAAGCATGATATGAAAAAAAAAACAGTGCCAAGGGGGAAGAAGTGCTTGCTCACTGAATGGTCTACTGAGGTTCGTCCGCATGATCTGGAAGAAAGGTTTGGATTGATCATGATCGTATATTGAGCTGTAAAATATCATATCATTAGACGCCTTTTGCAGGGCTTTTGCCCGTCGGCGGAGAAGAACAGGAGCGTACTGCCGCGGGAGACAAAGCTTAGATGCAGGTAAAATGGCGTGAGGGGGAGGGAACGCGTACGGTTTCGGGAGTCACAAAGTAACCCATGATTAGCGTAAGTGCCGCAAACATGAATATGATCCAAAAATTGGAGCGCCATCCTAGATGAGAGTTTTCCGCGACAAAGCCGCCTACGATAGGACCAATTACTGGTGGRGAGAGAAGCGTCAAACTGGGCTGTGTGCTTAAATTAKTTTTGTATCACGCGCACCTGGTCCTAAAAATGGGACAGTCGCGTAAATCGCGGAAGCCAGTCCACGTTCACGGAAATTCCAGATATCGGACACAACACCACCCGCATTCGTAAGGGCTATCGGTGAATTAGCATCCGACAACTTCCCAGGATCAGGCGGGGGGACGCACGGGAAGAACCACATATCCCAGTGAGGAGACGGCACGAGAGGAGGGTCGCAAGGTTCTTGCTGAGGGCACATGGTAGCTGGAACAAGGTGTAGAGAGAGAGGGTCACAAGAAAGATTATGCGCTATAATAGATAGGTCTGGCGAGTGACAAAATTACAGAGGAACAAATCAGACTTGCCCTGCCAAACATCTGACCGAGATGTGTATCAGACCTTTCCTCAATGAATAAAACGCTCAAATCACCTCGCCCAGTGGTGCAAAAATCAGAGGTCTAGTGCTACGTCAGTGAAACACACCCAGGCAGCCGTACAAAGCACGCACCCCAGGGCAAAACCCAAGACGTATAGCGATATTCCAAGGATTGCAGTACTCTCCGATATGCTCAGGTCCCGGATGATATTTTGCAACCCACCGCTATATGAAGAGCTACTAAAGGAGACCGTAAACGTAGTCAAAGCAAGCTGCTACGAATTGAGYCGTCGGCGTTGATCATGAAGGAACTAGCGGTATTACCTGGGCTGTAATCAACCATCTTCGGGTTGTCGACCAGTTGTAAGGGTTTTCAGAATCATCAAGCTCCCAGCTGACGAYATAAGGATCATCAGGAGTSCCGCTGCCCAGGTATACGTGAGGCTTGTCGTTAGCGGTGAGCTTCAGGCGGGCATCCGGATGTCGGCCCTGGTTATGCCGGTGGGTTTGTGAGAAGGGGCTAGTGGGCCGCATGGTACCTGTGCTTTGTCTCCGAAGGGTGCTCGTAGGCGAGGTGGTCACCCAGCTTTGTGGAGGAGGCATGACAAGTAAYTTCGAGTCTCGCGGAGGGGAAGTGTGGAAACGAAGAAGTGAGATGTACAGAGACGAATTTATGGGAGACCCACAAAGTGCACAAGATCCACGTGCAAAAATATGTCCAGAGGGGAAGTGGACATTTATATGCCATTGAGGAAGGTATATGTAAGAGAAGGGAGCGTGTGTAGTTGGAAGCAAGATTGGTGCGCCGAGATGCATGAATGCCAGTTGCGAGATTGATGCACTGATGCACGGCCTGGCAGAAGATTCTCGCAACAAGTCTGTAGCGTAATATGCTTTCCCAATGGTAAAWTTTTCACTGTGAGGTACCGGGGGAAGGCGAGCTGGCTGTGCCGAATGGCGTATGTGAWCTTTGYTKTGCCCATGCCGCCGGAATTGCYATACAAGACGGTTGTGATATCCCCCTTCGAATCGGAGAATTCTTGTRCACACATTGAGGTTCAAAGACTCGTGGGGACGCATTGAGTTTAAAAAACCTARCCGCCGCGGTTCTGTGGCTGGCAGGTGTCGCCTCGAGTTTTGCGGGCCAATTAAAAACAGACTGATTTGTCTAGTGCTTCCAGATCCTACCCCCAAAGGAGGTATATGATTGCGCGAGATTCATTTGCGAATCTCGGGCTGGTCTCCATCCGTGGATCTGGGGAGAGCCCCAAATCTGGCTGATTTGCCGGGAGTGATGCCGTCGAGGGAGTTGTTGCCGTCGACCATCTCATAGACAAAAGCACGAGGCGAATGATCGAAGCAAGCTGGACAAAAATGTCAAGCTGTCTCCCATACGAGTAGGGACTTCTGAACTTGATCGATGTTCGTTCGACTGCAGAGATCCACTACAAGACTGCATCTTGGGGACCAGAGCTGCATACGTTGAAAGGCGTCAAAGATTGGGAGGCATCTTCTCGGAGAGATTCCTTCCGTGGATAGTGGATCTGGTATGGAGGGGAGAGAGGGTCACGTCAATCATCGGTGCGCGTCTATTGTGGGCGCCAACGCGTGTGCATCAACAAAAAGTCTGGGGGGTGGGAGAGCACAAAGGGGGGGGGACGCGGGTGATGGAAGGACTACTTAGGGTGAAGGTCCGTTGTGAAATCRCCGACAAGGATTTCTTTTTTGGGGTGCCGAGGTCGTTCTATTGTTCTGGGCATGAGAACACAGAGAYGAATGTCGGGGAGTGGCGGGGATTCCCATGGACAATGTCGCATTCTACCGGACAAAGACTAACTCAGACGAGCAAGAGACGAATTGACTACGCTTCCTCCTCCCGTTACCTCCCCGCTGCTTCCTGCTTCCTCCTCCTCTCCATTGCCTCCGTCGCTGCTGCCTGGCTTGAGGAGTGTGGCCCAGTGCTCGCTGGGTTGGCCGCTGGAGCGGCGTTGAGAGGTTATTTGCATATATTTGGTGTCTGAGTTGAGGGTCACTTGATCATCACTTGGCTCTCCGTCCTCCTGCCCGTTTGCCTGTTCCCAGCTCATCCACTCTCCTCCTCCCTGCTTCACCAGGCCTTGTCGCCCCATCCTCACCCACATCTCCACCCTCCTCGTACCCCTCTTCTGCTCTCCCACCTCCCCTCCCCCCACCCTCCCCCAGCACACCCGTCCGCCTCGTGCTCTTGACCACCCCCCCCCCCTCACCCCCCGCAACAAACACTTTTCTGTCTCTGCCACTCACCCCCAGCCAACCAACCAACCTTTTTTTTTTTTTACACTAGTTATGGCAACACACGGTCCTATCAATGGTGTCAAGATTTCCCGTACGTTTTTCCTCCTTCTCTCCCCCGCATCGTGTCTCATTCTTTTCTCTTTTCCCCGTCCCATCGCCGCCTTTCCAACCTCTCATCCGTGCGCCTTCCCCGCGTCCCCTTCCGCGAATCGTACCCGATCATCCCTTCCTTTGCGTCTACACCTCTTATTCCAGCTATCGATGACCCCCACAAGGTTGTCAAGGTCATCGCTTCTGATGGCAAGTCCGGAGAGACCAGGGAGATATCCTATACCAACTGCAAAGTCGTCGGGAACGGCTCCTTCGGTGTCGTATTCCAAGCCAAGCTCATCAACGGCCAGGGCGAAGGTGAGGATATTGCTATAAAGAAGGTGCTGCAGGATAAGCGGTTCAAGGTCAGTTCCGGATCAATCGCCCTGATATCTTACTTCTTCCCCCCCACATTTCTCCCCGATCCCCGTCCCACTACCTTTTCTCCAATGACGAGCCTGATCCATGCCGTGCCCCTCAGAATCGCGAGCTGCAAATCATGAGACTCGTTTCCCATCCAAACGTTGTCGACCTCAAGGCCTTCTTCTACTCGAATGGCGACAAGGTTAACTGCCTTCTTTCTCTTTTCCCATCATCAACCCTTTGACTGATCCAGCATCCCATCAGAAAGACGAAGTGTATCTTAAYCTTGTGCTTGAATATGTCCCCGAAACCGTTTACCGCGCCAGCCGCCATTATGCCAAGCTCAAACAGCCCATGCCGATGCTACAAATCAAACTGTACATGTACCAGCTTCTCCGCTCCCTTGCCTATATCCACTCTGTTGGAATTTGCCACCGCGACATCAAGCCCCAGAATCTCCTCCTGAACCCTGCTACAGGTGTCCTTAAGCTGTGCGACTTTGGTTCTGCAAAGATCCTCGTCGCGGGTGAACCCAACGTTAGCTACATTTGCTCAAGATACTATCGGGCGCCCGAGCTGATTTTTGGCGCAACCAACTACACAACTAATATTGGCAAGTAAACCTACCAGTCTTTATATATAGAACCCTGTTAGCTAATTGGGCCACTTTCAGATATTTGGTCAACAGGGTGTGTCATGGCGGAGTTGATGTTGGGCCAGCCCTTGTTCCCGGGAGAGAGTGGGATTGATCAGTTGGTGGAAATTATCAAGGTGCTAGGGACACCGTCACGAGAGCAAATYAAGACCATGAATCCGAACTACATGGAACACAAGTTCCCTCAAATCAAGCCTCATCCGTTCTCCAAAGTAAGTGTCCGGCAATGTTTTTCCATTTGGGCGCCGCGTGTTTACTGGATGTTGCAGGTATTTCGACCCCGCACGGCACCCGAGGCAATTGATTTGGTTTCCAAGTTGTTGGAATACACACCAGGAGCGCGGTTGAGCTCCGTTGAGGCAATGGTTCACCCGTTCTTTGACGAACTGCGAGCCGAGGGCGCAAGGATGCCGAACAACAAGGAATTCCCGCCACTCTTTGACTTTACGCGCGAGGGTGAGTGATGCGGAGCTACTGACACCCGATGATGCCCACTCACGGATTTTTTCAAAATAAATAAAATTACAATTACAGAGCTCTCTGTGCGACCGGACTTGATCCGACAGCTTGTTCCGCCACATTGCGAACGGGAGCTGGCCTCGCGATCGATTGTGCTGGACGGCTTTGTGCCCATACCACTCGAGCAGATGAAGATCACCTTGGACTGAAGCGAGCCGGTGTCCTCTCCACGAGATGGAGAGGACGACGGCCGTGTGATATTTCGATGTCTGGCGCTCGCCTCGTTTCTTTTACTTTTATATATCTTGAATTGAATGACGCGACATGTATACATCAAGTTGTGTGGAAATAACAAAAATTGCTGTGATCCACGGTGCTGCCGAACAAATGACCAATGGATGGCGACATTTGTCGTGCGAAGTCTCTTTTGTACCCAGACACATTCCACCCGCCGCCGTCGCCACCCGCCCCCCATGGCGTCTACCYCCTCTTCTTACGTGTGTGACACTCTCCCCGCCGCACGCCTGGCCACGGCGGCTACCGACAATCATCTCCAAGATCGCCCCCTCGACATGCGCGCCTCCTTTGAGCCCACCCCTCCCGTCGTCCCCGACGACCTCGACTCCCTCCCCCCCAGCCCCAGGTCTGACCACCCAGAACCATCAGTGCAGCAGCCACCCCTACGGAAGCTCTGTGTTCGCCACCAGCGTATGGCGGACGAGGGAACCAATCTCAAGCTCCAACAGGTATCTGTCGCCCCCCCCCCCAACTCTCTTCACTCTGACGACTTAATTACTGACTATATGCGTAGTCCCTCGACGCTCTCCCCCTCGAAGAAAGAGAACAAGTCAATGCRGTCTGGTCTGCCTTCTCTTCGTCCTCGCATCCCCGTCGTGCCCTCATACTCCAAGGCCTCCTCACCATGTGTTGCTTCTCCCAACTCTCCCTCCTCACTGAGCACCTCGCCCACCTTATCCGCATCGATCCGTTTGTTGTCCTACCTCACGAAGTCATCCTCAAGATYCTCAAGTACCTCGACGCTACATCACTCTGCAGAGCTGCTCAGGTGTCGAGGCATTGGAAGGCGCTCGCGGACGATGATATCCTTTGGCGGGGTATCTGTGAGCAACATATTGGACAAAAATGCACCAAGTGTGGGTGGGGGCTTCCAATACTTGAAAAGAAGATGCGAGTCGTACGTCTGCCTTCTTCTACTCCTTGTCCCTCGCCGCCGCTACCGTCCTTGCCACCCTCATCGTCTGCCACCCCGCTCGTATCGCCTGTGCCGTCATCATTATCACCAGCTACCGCCCTGAARAGAGCCTCTGACGGCTTGGCGGATMTCTCGACGCCGGCATTCAAGCGCCAGAAATCCGAAGACGCTGTCCCRGCCAATGGTGCTTGTTCCCTTATTGCCTCCTTCTCTTCCCTACTCTCGCCGTCAACCTCCACCGGCACCGTTCCACAATCTGTCACACGACCCTGGAAGGATGTGTATAGCGAGCGCATGACCGTTGAGCGGAATTGGCGAAGAGGAAGGTGCACTGTCCGGACCCTCAAAGGCCATACAGATGGTATCATGTGTCTACAGTTCCTGGAGACCCTCTCACATCCTGCATTCCCCGTGCTCATCACCGGATCGTATGACCGCACAGTTCGTGTGTGGAATATGGAGACCGGCGTCGAATTGCACTGCTTAAAGGGACATACAAGRGCCGTCCGGGCATTGCAGTTCGATGAGGTTAAATTGATCACCGGCAGCATGGACAGCACGATCAAAGTGTGGGACTGGAGAAGGGGCAGATGTATTAGAACATTGACTGGTCATACGGAAGGTGTGGTGTGTTTGAATTTCGATTCAAATGTATTGGCGTCTGGGAGCGTGGATGCGACAATCAAAGTGTGGAACTTGAGGACGGGCGGTGCCTTTACGTTGAGAGGACACTCTGACTGGGTGAACTCGGTTCAACTGTGGGATTCSAACCTGATGAAAGGYACAAATGCGGGATCGAGTTCGCCACTGGAGGGATCGGCTACGATTGTGTCGAATCAGCAGTGTACTCTGCAAATTGACCCCGGCAAGATGTTATTCTCTGCATCGGATGACGGCACAATTAAGCTCTGGGACCTGACGCATCGGACGTGCATCAAACAGTTCACCGGTCATGTCGGACAAGTGCAGAGCATGAAGTTGGTGGACGAGTGTGGGAGTGGGGAGGATGAAGAAGAGGCTGATGAGCGCGTAGACGAGCAGATGAGTGTGGATGCTGACCCAGGCATATTCTCGCGGGGCTGCGCCACCCCAAGCTCCTCCGTACCGTCGACCCCGAAGCCGGGCTCCCTCACAGGTTCTGATAGGGAGGCGGATAAGAAAAAGACAAGGCCAATGTTGATCTCGGGAAGTTTGGACAACACCATCAAGATGTGGGATATTGAGACTGGCAAGACCGTGCGCACCTTTTTTGGACATATTGAGGGCGTTTGGGCTGTCGCGGGTGATAAGCTGAGGTTGGTGAGCGGGAGTCATGACCGTACTGTCAAGGTTTGGATTTTTCATGCTCTGTACTACTGAGCGCGTTGCTAACAGAGAGTTGTAGGTGTGGTCGAGGGAGGAGGGCAAATGTACCGCTACTCTCGTGGGTCATCAAGCCGCCGTGAGTTGCCTTGCACTTGGYGAGGATAAGATTGTGTCGGGGAGTGACGACAACGACATTAAAATATGGAGTTTTGGTGGATGAAAGCCTTTTCTCCGTTCAGTCTCCCTGTCCTCACCTCCCTTGCTTTTTGAGACTCGAGTTTCTCCATTTGTATCCCTTYCATTCCAACTTCCACGGACTTGTTCTGTCATTTCGCCACTTCCCTATCTCCATTCCTACTCCGCTCTACCTGCTTCCCCACCATGCACTGTTCTGTAAAACATGAACCCTTCCATTTTCACACATAATTTATTGCCTTCATCCTCRATACACTACGAAAGTTTCTAAATCCCTTTTTTGGATCTCATGTCGACTTCTTCTTGTCCTCCATTTACCTTAGAACCCAAGTTCTTGAATACCAATGTTYTACGAACACGAGTAGAAGCTGTACTGTGATTGTCCATAATATATTCTTTACAACAATAAAGTAAAATAATGAATGAGGGTATAAAAATAATACAGGATGACAGGGTATGACGGTCGCAGCCGGTGATAACTKGTAAGCAAATCAAGAACTCGAAGAAAAATAAGATGATGGGGCCCTGCCGCAAGGGAAAACATGTGTATTCATAGCGTGTGGACCTTCTTTCTCTTGGGCTTCCACAACCCCAACAGATCCCTCTCGACAACTCTGTGCTCCCGCGCAGTGCGCTCAGCAGCCTTGAACTGTTCCGCCCGTTCCTGCAATTCTGTATCCACACTCTCGCCCAGCTCGATATCGCCCAGCTTGGACTCGACGTATGCAAGTTGCCCCATGTGACGGTATCTCTCGAGGTCGGCTGGTATGTCGCCAGAGAACGCGGCGAGAGATTCGCGGAGGCGGGCATGAAATTGAGTGTAGCGCTCAAAATTGATTAGCGTGTGGCCATCGAGCTCAACGGTGGTCGGATACCGCTGGAGAACCAAACGGAGGTCCTTGAGGTGAACGGCTGGGGGAAAAGTGTCAAGTAAGTTGAGGAAGAGCATGGTGATTGGAAACGGAGTGGAGGCCTTACCGAGCCATGGGACGCCGCTGGTGTGGTTCCCAAGCGACAAGGATGTGCGGTAGTTGTGGTGTGCTTTGTTGGGGCTGGTCAGCTCGTTCAGCTCGTTGAGTATTTGTTTGAGCGGCTGGTCGAGCCGCTCTCTTGTATAATCCAGCGACTCGACCGCGGAAGAGTTAAGTGCCGCTGCAATTGCGGTTGCCGAGGCGAAATTGCGAAGCCTCAAACACTCCTAGAAATCGACCCAAGTGAGGATGCTCGCCTTGCGCTCGCGGTCGAGAATGGGTCATACCTTGGTAGTGTGCAAGAAGAACGTCATAACCTCCTTCCTCCTCACGACATTACTATAGTGCAGTACCGATTCCTGGACCCACACCACGATCTTGTTATTAACTTGACAAGCTGCCTCTACCGCATTCGATCCTGGATGACCTCCGAGGTGAAGGAAATAATCAAATGGGTAGATTTGCTTGAACCTGTCGCTTTCCAGGAGAGTCAGCCCAATGGCAAGGTCACTGGGTAGCATTTCCGCAGCCTGCATGGCAGGCCCTTCCGTCCGGGGGGGTAGCGAGTAGGACCGGAGCTGTAGGCTGTTGGTGAATGACATCCCATCGTCCAAAGCGACGATCTTACATCTTGGTTAAGAGACTGAAGAATCTTATCCGCTTTTTCCTTCATCATGGGACTATTGACCCTGTTTTTTGCAGAGTCACAGAAATCCCTCATTTGCGATCTGAGTTGTGAGTCGAGAGGTAGGCGAGGGTTAGAGATCCAATACGAGATAATCAAGAGGATRCTACGAGCAACTGGTGAGAATATGGATCAAACATTTGGATATACGGTGACAGACTTGTATTGTATCGCGACACGGTCCTCGGGTTGTGAGACAGCCACATGCTCGGCGGCGTGAAAGCGGCGCTCAATGACGCTGAAGAGCTCTTCGGATGATACAAAATCAATGGTGCTTGATAGAAGGACATCCCGGAATTCCATGTCTTGACGGAGATCTACACTGATCATCAGAAACCCAGCTTCCTGAAACGTAYGAGAGACAATTTACTGAAACTGTTGATTAGTCTCTCAATAAAACCTTCGAGCGTCCCTGACACAACGGCGTTATCTGGTTGGAGGTTGATGATGGGAGTAGTGTCTATTACGGCTGCCCGTGCTGAAGCGCTATACTGGCTCGAAGAGTCCGAGGTAAGCGAGTCTTTCTGCTGAAGGGAAATAGGGGTCAGTGGCACACAGTGTGTGTCACCAGAGCTCGAAGAGCCGGGACGTGGCAGGTACTCTCCCGGGCGAGCGTCAAGCTGATCAACCCGCCTCGTCCTACCTCCCGCCTCAATTACCTCTCCCCAGTTGACCTCACCTACTTCGATAACACTGATATGAGGGGGACACACTCCAGTATTCGACGGTAACCATTCCCATTCGTGACCGTGGTCTTTCGAATCAGCGCTGCTGAAACTCGTTGGCTCGCTCACCAGCTGTCTATTCAGCGATGGTAGTTGCACATCTTCACTGGGCGAAGTTACAGTGGCGCGTTTCTCCTTGCTGAGCTTTCCGAAGCTTAGGAGGGATATAAGATCTAGTCGAGTCGGGGCTGGTAATGCAACTTGTGAGATCCAYCGGAATTCACTCTATGCATGGAATTACCCTGAGATGGTTTGAATGCGCCACGAATCGAAGCAATCTCTTTCCTCACAGAGGAAATAGTGGGTCTTGATTTGGGCTTTTTCTCCCAACATTTCTTGAGCAGTGACCAAACCGGATCCGTTATGTGTGGGGAATTCGGTCTCAGAGGATGTTTGTTGTGCTGTAGTTGCTGAAGAACGGCTATATCATTCTTGATAGTTGCATACGGAGGCTGGCCTGTCAATAGCTCGAGGCAGGCCATGGCGAAAGACCAAATGTCAGTTTCCTTGGATGAAGAGGCATTTGGTTGTAGCAACTCTGGAGCGTGCCAACGGGGGTTGATGCCCGGTGCTGTTGTCATCCCATGGCCGCACTGGATAGATTCATTTGAGCAAGAAACACAAAGTCGTGAAGCCTATCTGCCTACTTCTTCAAGCACTTTTGACATTCCAAAGTCACTGAGCCGAGCAATGCCGTCCTTGTTGATGAGAATGTTTGCCTGTCCGATATTTCAACACGATGCTGAGTGGATGAGGATATCAAAAACGTACTGCGCGAAGGTCCCCGTGAATAATGCCATTATCATGCAGATATTCCAGGCCTATCACTAATCAGCTGGGTTGGGAACATGAAGGCAATCAGCTACCTGCCGATGCTTGATATATAATTTGAAGACGATCTACATCCGGGTATTTAAGGACATAGCTGTCTGCAGTGTTGTTATCCATCCAGGGTGAGACCTACAACGTGTAAGCGACGAGCATTCAAAATTTGGTGTGGCGTTTACCGAATATATGTCTGGTCCTTCATATGTGATGCCGTACAATGGCACTACATACGGGTGGTCAAGCTTTCGCCAAATTGTTGTTTCTTTTTCAAAGCCCTAATCAATGGCATTATGAGTCATTATTGTGCGGTGAAGGAAGAAAAAGCATGCCTGGTGAATGTCGCGGATACCAGGCATGAGACGGGGCAAACGCAACGCAACCTGTTCCTTCCCCAGCCATATGCCGGTGTAAACATCATTGTATGTACCTCTGGCTACCGGGTGCTTAGTGGTTCGCTCGATCTGTCCGGTCACTGGCAGGTGCCATCAATGAAAGCCCGGAAGCAGTAGCCTTGTGACTCACAGTCGGTCATTGGAGGTAATCTCCTCGTTCTTTCATGTAGCATCCATAGGCCATTTTTGAATGCCTCCCCATGGGCTGGTTGTAGATCGTGCGCCATGAGTTGCTTAAAGCGCTCTCAGGTATGGGGTTTGTTTTAGATTTTCGGAGAACTCACGGTTTGTAAACTGGCCATGACTTCGTCAACAACGGGGCGCGCGGGGGACTCCATCACGACCAAAGCCTTTATATCTTCGACGTCCTTAACAACCCGAGCGAGCAGGTCGCGCAGCTCCATCTGATCATTCTTTTGAGCCGCCCGTCCTTCCATGTTGGAGCGCGCCAAGTCCATGGTCATTTTAAACTAGAACAAAGGGCATCAGCAGTTTGTAACAAGAGTTGAAGAAGCAAATAACATGAAACTTCATCATAGCGGCGTCGATTTCGCGGTTTATCTCCTCTAGTCCTTCACTAATATCTCCTTGGAATAGAAAGCTTTTCAAATAGCTATAGCTTGACCACTCTGCCACCTTGTTCTTCGCTCGCCTAATGATACTAAAGTTGAATTGATCAGTATATGGTTCGRTRGCGGGAGACAATTTGAATGTACCCGGCAATCTCGTCGGCAATCGCGGATGCTTGCTCGCCCTCTAGACCCTCTGCCGAGTCTTGCAGCGCCGCCAACARTCCCCCACAGCGGCGGCCAACATTCTTGGATCTTTGCTGGGAGCATCGTCAGAGCCTGTGTATGAAGGGTTATGTACGAACACGCATACCTTGTACACTTTGACGTTCTCCGCTGCCTGGCAAATTCTTGTAACTGATACTTTATTAGCACTCGGTATTGACATTTAGTGGAGGAACGTACTCGCCGCGAGCCCCAGCCCCAGGCCAGGCGCACCAGCGAGTTCGCCAGCATTCAGATTCATGGAAGTAAGGGGGTCGGAAGCGGGCGCCCTGTCAGCTAGCTGTGCTGTGGTRGCTCCATCARCACTTAAATGACCCTTTAATGGTTTGCGATCCCGGATTGGGGGACCTGAATAGTGTAACAATCTAAATGMTGTGGTGACCAGGGGTGCACAGGCAATTGGGRACAGACTCCGGCTCTCTCGGTCAGKACACTCCATGTAGATACAAGCTGAGCCTTCTTCATTGGAAGGTAGCGTGGCCGAGTTGGTTAAGGCGTGGGATTTAAGTTCTTGCTTGCTTCCCCATGGGCGAGAGTCCGCGCGAGTTCGAACCTCGCCGCTACCACTGCCCCCATACTTTTGTCCTGTCCCCCTTGGGGTGGCAAACCCTCTCTTTTTTTATTGCAGAGTACTTATAACCGCATTAGTTTACAGAAAATCTGGATTATATTCATCGGACATTATATTCATCGGACAGGAGGGTAACACATCGTGGGTTTAGAAAAGCTGTGGAGATGATATAAGCATGGTAAAGCCTTTTGATGTATGCTGCTATTGAATCAGAAGAGACTTACGCTTCCGACGCTATCCTGGCCRCCAGGGCCCTCTCTAACCCTAAAGATACGGGGTTCAAGGCCACGAGTCTGCACTAGATCGTGAGGGCGTACCTTCGAGTAGGTTTGAATTCTCCAGTCGTGCTTTCAGATCCGAAAATCTGATTCAATGTGCTTGTGCCACCCGGTTGGGCACGGACACGCCTGGTTTCTGTTAAAACATGGGGCGTCCATTTATGACTTGGTGAACCGACCTGGTAGGTTTGGAGTCTGACGCCTGTGTGTTATTGGGTTTTTCGGTTTTTTTTGTCACGTCATTTTGTGCGGTCTCCGGTTGTGAGGCTGCGGGTTCCTATATCGGAAGGCAACTAAGAGGTCATCGGCTAGAAATGGGCAAGGTTTTACATTTCTCACCTCTACCTGAGCTAATTTGGGTGGCGCAGCAGCAAGGGCATCGTCCTCATCAGCATATCCGAAGATATCGGCATGAGTGCCTCCAGGAACCGTTCTAGCACGGCTTGTCCGATTGGAGTTGTCACCCACGCTGGACGTGACTGCAAGAAACGCACAACTTGACGTCAATACGATATCACACAGGGGCCAGGGCATAGCCAAATATACCCTGCGCGTTGTCTTTGTCTGACGTTGTTTCGGACACAGCTGTATCCGATGGGGGAGGTGCTGAGGAAATGGTGCCGAATTTCGCATAGCCTGAAATCTGTTCAGTAGGAGCAATTAAGGGGGGATGGTTACGGGGACGTACGTGGGAGTTTGGCGATGTTGGTAAAGTTGGGGTCCACCGTTATACCTGTGTACCTAAAAGGTGTGTATTCAGTTACAGGTTCTGCCGTCTATAGAAGGGAGGCGTTCTTGAGGAACTCGAGCAGAGAGCGTTTGGTAAAAACAATGTTTGCTGTATCCCAGTCAAGTAAACCTAGCAGAGAGTAAGCAATGTGGGTAGCAGCCTCCAGTGGCTGTCGACAAACCCAGACTGGACGGCCAGGATCTTTGGTTGGACATGTCGATTGTGTCCAAAGGTGTAAATCTGTCGGGTGATCAGAGAGCCAGATACAGGCGATTTGGAGACTCCTCACGTCGAAGCCATGGTGAAGTGAGCAAGGATGGTAGTAGCAGTTGCCAAGCAGTTGCCACTGCCCATCCCCGGGGATCTATCACCCAATCTCTGCCCTGGATCAATCCCCACACGTGACCGTGCCCCTCCACCCACACCACTACTCTACTCTACTTTGATGCTGTCCAGGCGTGCAGCGAGTGCTGCTCGCCTGCCACATCTTCGCGGGCTCTTGACAGGCACGCGCGGTCTTTCGTCGTCAGCATATCTCGACCAGGCGAATGCCAGAGATCCGGCGGTCCTGACAACACCGACGAATATAACTCGAGAACAACGAGATGCTTTGGATGCCGCTCTCCGTGTAGACCAAGCTGGCGAAGTAGCCGCAAACTGGATATATATGGGTCAAATGGCCGTCCTGGGTCGAGATCCCAAGACAGGCGCTCTTTTGCAAGTGCGTGCTGTACCCAGTGCATCTGCCGGGTCGGCACCTGTGTGCTGACCGCACGCATCGTAGAAAATGTGGGATCAAGAAAAAAAGCATCTCGCCGTAATGGATAAGCTACAGGTTCAGCATCGAGTCCGGCCAACACTGCTGACGGACGTCGCTAAGGTTGCGGGGTTTGGTTTGGGGGCGGTGACTGCAGTGATGGGCCGCGAGGCTGCTATGGCTTGCACAGAGGCCGTCGAGACTGTGATCGGCGAACATTATGACGAGTGRGTCGGTCACTCTCCAGTGGCACGTTCACTCAGCTTACACTTTYCACAGTCAGTTGAAAGAAATGGAGTCATTGCCAGATGATCATCCCAGCGTGCCTTTACTCCGGGAAGTCATCAAAGAGTTCCGGGACGACGAGCTCGAGCATCTTGATATTGCAGTTGAAAATTACTCTCAGCGGGCACCAGCACATGCATTCCTCAGCAGTGTCATTGGTGTTGGGTGCAGAGTGGCCATAGAACTCTGCAGACGAGTCTAATAACACTGTACAGATACTTATTATATTAACGTAGCGGGGGGTGGCATCTAAGTGCAGAGGCGCTTTCGCTCGGGAAAGTGGAATTATCATTATGCGGAATCCTGTGCTGTCTGCGTTGCAACAGCGCTAAGAGATTGCCCCCGACGTTTCGCTACCCAATCCCACTGAACCTATAAAGACATGAGGAGGTGTAAACCCGGAAGCAAGCGGATCACGAACGTGATATTTGTTCGCAAAGTAATAGATTGTACTGGGCACGATGACAAAACCGAGGAGCGCTGCCCGGACTGTGGATGGCGTCCACCTGAACCTCAGATACGCGGATTCGCGCTGTTGGGCAGTGAGCAGGGAGTGGGATCATAAAGGGCACACAAGTTGTCACCATGGTATTGAACCGCTCAATGGCGGGGTCTTCCTAGACCGGGACATGAGTACGCGGAACGAGGAGGTGAGGAGGGATATAACAATCACCTTGACAGGTCCTGCGCATGGCACGGTCGGTTTAAAGAGGAGCTGGTTGGAGAGAGAGAAGGGGGCGCTCACCGTGTCCCATGAAGTAGTCAAAGGCGAAGGCTTTTGTTTGTGTATTGTTTGCGTCACCCTTTCCATTTGACCACCACCTCCCCCTCTTCCTTTCTTCATGTCATACAACAACAACAACAACCGCGAGTGGGACAGAGGCAAGGACACTTGGAACGACTCCTCCTGGGGACATGATCAGCGAGGCAGCGCCCGAGGCCGAGCCGACTACGGAGAAAGCAAACGACGCAAGTTCAATAATGGAGTAGGTTGCACACTCTGCTTGGGCTTCTCCTTCTTGTTAACGCAGATGCTGCCGCTAGGGATTTGATACCTCGTATTCACACGACGATGGCGCTCTCGGCTACCACAAGAACGACTATCAGGACTATGGGCAAGATGACAGACGAGGCGGTGGCGGGTTCACCAAGAAACGTTTGATTCCATCTGAACCAAGTCCCCATGTCATATTCCTCGGTCTTGATCCAGACTTCACGGAGGCAGATGTACGCCTGTGCCATTGCTCTGACTGACTCGTGCACTCTCTCATCATGGTGCTCAGCTGCAAGCTTACCTCACCTCGCAAGGGTGCAGCATCGAAACAGTGACAATCATTCGAGAAAGAACATCAGGCACTTGCACATTACCATTTGTTTTTGCGCATTAATTGATGTYATTCGTCGTGGATTTTCAAAGGTTCCTCAAAGGGCTTTGGCTTTGCGCAGTTCACAAGTGTGGATCATGCTCGCGCCTTTGTGGACCCACTCTTCCCGTTTATCCAAGTCCCACCCCCTGCATCTCATGGAGCCTCAGCAACTACAGCGTTCTACGCTGCGCTCGAGACAGGAGGGCCTCATAGTGGTCGGCGGGTCAAGATTGATTACTCGCAGAGTGCCTCCCACCATGACCGGCGCTTTAACCGAGCCAATACCAATGATGGTACTCGCGATATAGGGAATACTCAAGCCCCTGTCCTCCTCTTCCGCGGGCTGGATCCCCTCTCTGGGCCTCAGGCTATTCATCAGGCTATGTTGTATTCCTCTGGTCCCGGCAAACAGAGTGCGAAGGGAATGAAGCGGATAGTCCTCATCAAAGATAAAGTCACGATGGCTAGTTTCGGTTTCGCGTTTGTGGAATTTATCGATGTCCAGGTAACTTTTTGTTCCTTTTCATGCGAGCGCAAGGCTTATTTGTGCATAGTCTGCCTCGGCTGTCCTTGCCGCGACTATGTCGCCCCAAGTACATCCAAATGGTTTCCGGATATCGGATCGCCCTGTCGCTGGATCGTTTGCCCATCCTTACTCTTTCCAGCCTGTCACTGATTTCCTTTCCCGAGATGAAGCGTGCATTCCCTCGTCTCTCAGCTTGGGGGGCGTTGAGGGGACTTGGGTTCGCTATTGGGACGAAAGCGCAACAGCGGCAGTATTGGAGTTTCAGGTTGAAGAAAGTTCTCAACCCCAGACTTCCGCTTCCGCCAAAGAGAAGGAGAAAGAGAAAAGGAAGAAGACAAGGGGTGAGAAATACGTTTCGCCGTGATCAYYTACTGATCCCTCATAGGTGACGGCGAAGGCTCTGCGAAAGATGCGCCAGCTGCGCCATCGGTTCTTCCAGTTTCGAATAAGCCTGTAATGCTGAGCTTCAGCAAGGGTCCTGTGAAGTTAAACGCTGGTAAGGAACACCATAACGCGCCCTCGGTCAGGCATGCTAATCACTCAACAGGTCCAGTGAAGCCGGGCCTGTTGTCAATGGACGACGGCTCGGATAATGCACTACCAGAAACCACTGAAGGGCCTCCAACCAATCCCAGTAAAGGTACATCATGATGAAATTTAACTTTCTCTCTCTAATTTTTTTTTTTAAAAAAAAGCCCATCAAGTCAAGAAGGTCGCGCCCCTGATAGCTAGTAAAAAGGTGACCTTGGGTTTGTATTCCATCCGGACATACTACTTATTGTCAACGTATCTACTCCAGACCTTTAACAACATCAACAAGTGGAACCAAGTCCAAGAGGAACTAGCACACAATGGGGAAAGCTCGACTACTCTGGTGACATTTTTTCTTGGATTTCGTTGAAAAACGTCGGAATTTGGTTCTTACCTTCAGCACCTCGTGTATGCAGGCCACTCCAGCCTTGACGACAACCGTGGCGCCTCTTAAGGCTGAGCCCACACCGCCTCAGGAGTCGGATTATGAATTCTCCGATGTTTCTGCCTTGATGTGCCTGCTTTGTGCGCGGCAATTCAAGTCTCTGGATCAGCTGGGACGACATAATAAGGATTCTGACTTGCACAAGGCTCGCAATCTCAGCGTTGTCTTTCTCGTTAATCATGCCAGGCTGATGTTGTCTTTTGTTCTGTTCCTCCCCTTCATTCGTGGAAACCCGGTCCCGTCTGAATTAACACGCGTTGTGGTATCCAGAAGAACTACAGAGATACAAACCTACGAGAGGTGGCTCGGCAAAAGGTTCAGGCCAGAAAGGCTACTTCCGACCAGCCCAAATACCGTGACCGGGCCCTAGAACGTCGCACTTTGTTCAATCAGCCAGAAACACCTGCTCCCGAGGACACAAATAAACCGAGCAAGAAACGTCATTCCGAGGGCCCACCCTCGCCTCCTTCGCCGCCTCCGCCAACTCTGAACCCAGGTGAAGACTCGAGCAATGTTGGCAACAAATTATTGAAAATGATGGGGTGGAAAGAAGGTATGGGTCTCGGAACGCAAGAAGACGGCCGAGTGGAGCCGATGTAATTATCATTTGCCCCACATCTGTCTGCATGCCAATCTGATATCCTGCTTCAGAGCAACTGCGATGTATGCCCAGGGTGTTGGACTTGGTGCGGCCAAAGCCAAAGAGATTGGCAAATTCTCTGATGGTTATGCTGGATACGTCCAACAAGCCCAGGAAGCGGTAAGTGATACAGTCGAGTTTCTGGAGATGCGCCTTTGGTTTTATCGACGTGAAACAATATTCTTAATTCCACTCGTTCATGTCAGGCACGCGAACGCTATGGAAATTGAAGGAGCCGATTGTTACTATGATATTTATTGCCTCTTCCTATTTTGCATACGCTTGCTTTTGGGTTTCATTTATCAGCTTAATAAATTGGCTTGTATTACTCGCCCCAAGAGCATGGTTAGAACTGCTGTATATTATATGGCCTAAGACTAAGATCACATGTGAATGTAAGCGTCTGATATCAGTCCAGTAGCGAATAGCGGAGGGAGTGTACTAATCAAACAAGAAACGCTATGAAGGCGGCCCAAACAACAGCAATAGCAGCAGTGGCATGGACACCAAACGTATGGACGCTTAAACCACGGGCGCTATTTCCTGCACTCGTAGTAGAGCTGGAAGCGGCTGAGACAGGCGAGGAAGCAGTTGTGGAGACGCGGGCTAAGGTGGACGGATTGACGGGCGTGGTAGAGGGAATCGAAACGGTCGCTGTCCCTTCTTCAACTTGGAAGTAGTTGGCCTAGATGGAGGTAGGTCAAGCAAAGAGGAAAGAGAGAGGGGATATCCACCACTCACTGCAATGAGATTACCGAGGTGGGAGGTCTAGACGTGAAATGGTCCATGAACTGTCAGAGTTGAGAATGGTGCGATTAGCGCTCACAGTAACAAAGTTGTTCCAGTCCATAGGAGCTACCGGCAGCCCAGGTTGGAGGAAATCGGGTGGGGGGGCGAAATCCTGACCCTGTTCATAGATAAGGATGACATAACTAATAGGAAATATGTAAGCGATTCTTCGGACGTTTCAGAGAGAATTTTGGCTAACCGGTGGGGACCAGAACCAGGCGCTGGCCCGGGGCCTGCGTAGGGTGTGATAGCCGTGGCCGTGGCATTGCTAACAACCGAGTCTTATTTTTGTTCACGTGAGGAAAGACTGTACGCGTTGAAGGGGTAAGTGGCTTATTGTACTTACTTTGGTCGAGGGTAACGTTGTAGAGAAGCCAGTGACGGTTTGTACCTGTGGCAGCGGTGTCGGCACCAGGGATATCTGCATCCATCATAGCGAGGGTATATTGTTTATTCAAGGCGTTTCTAGATTGAATCGTCAAGGCGGGGCTTCGTGCGACATCTGAAGTATTGATTAGTTTTGCCTCAATGACCGGGGGTGTTCGAAGGGAGGAGATGAAACGCACCCTGTTTGGCGAATTCCTGGCCTGGGGCRATGTTTCCTGCGCCTGTTACTCGTTTAGTTGTGCACAAACTGCATCTGCTAGTAGGCGTACTATTGAAGTTAACATCGAGAGCAGCTTCCGGCTCGAAGGAAGGTAGGAAGTTCGGAACTAGGCGGGCTTGGTTGAAGTTAGCCTTGATAAGCTCAATCTCAGAGTCGATATTGTCGGGCTGTTGAGCTCGGGCAGCAAGGAAGGGCAAGAGAACCAAGGGAAGGAAAGTGCAAGCAACCATGGCACGAAAGAGTGTGTAGGTAAAATGTCAACTTGTGAAAAACGTTGGCTGCCCTTTTATGGAGCAAGTCGATCCCATCACTTGTTTCAGCGCCCCTTGAGGTATTCTGCCAAAATTATTGAAATATATAGTGCTCGGTTGCAACATGGAACTTCCTGGTAGAGTACTTAATGACTAGAGTGTGTAGATCGAGAGGGCAGATTGCAATACAAATAAAATAAATCTATGCACCAGCCAGTGGCACATGTAGCTATGGTTGGGGAGGGTCCGGAAGCGGGGAGCCTGGTGCCAATGATTCCAAAGCCGGATCTTCATCAATATCCAGTATCTCTGCCGATAGGGGAGAGGGTGGTATGTCGCGTTCACTGTGGAGGGAGGGTCTTTCCCTTCTCCGTCGCTCTCGCCTCTGGGAACTAGAAGGTGGTAGAGGTGAAGGAGGCATCACGAAGCCGTCTGTCTGGAGCCGGGCCAACATGTCTCGAGCAACGTCTGCAGCATCACCTGTTTGATTCCCATTCTCCAGGTTGAGTGTGACAGGTATGGATGGGCGCCGTCTGTTATGACGGCCTTTCTTGCCTCTTCTGACAGATTCACCATTCCGGAGCATTTGCAGCAGATTATCAAGAGCGGCGTTCGATTCCTCTTCGTTAACAGAGGACTCGGAAGCCTTCTGACGTTGTATTTTAGTCTGCTCCATGGCTTGTTTGCGTTTTTCAAGCGCCAACTTCTCTTCCAGGACTGCCTGGTTATCGCCTTTACATTTCTGTCAGGCAGCGTAAGTATTTTTAGGCCCTCTTCAAATTCACTGCGCACCTTATAAGAAGTAATGAATGTCTTGAAAACACCGTAGAACTCGGAGGAGGTCATATTCTTGTCTTCTTCACCGTAGTATTGGATGGCGTCAGTAAAGGTCGTTTCAGCATTACGGACGTCATCCATAAGGTCTTCCATCCGCTCAGTTGCTCTCCCAACGAATGCCCACATTTGTGTAGCATATTTATCATTTTGCTCTAGGTCAGCAAAATGCTCTGCGAGTTCCGTGCGAATACGTTTTAAGCCATCTCGCAACTCGGTCGATCCTTTTCGGATATCCTGCGAGTTGACTGTGGGGATGTAGTACGTGAGTAGACAAGGTCAAGGAAACCAAGACGGATTGATCACCAACCTCTATATGCTTCGGCAGGTTTCTCGAGTTCATTTAAAAACTCTTCTATATCAGGGAAGTGTCTGGAAACCGTTTTCTCCAGGAAATGGAGCAACGTAGTATTGTTGACCGACTTAGTATCGACCATCTAACAGTAGGGTTCAACAAGTATACTTTGATATCATAAATTGTCCACCAACCTTATTGATACTACTGATACGGAAACCGAATGCACCGCCTTTGATACCTGTCCCGTTCATGTAATTTCCAATCATGAGGATGAGCTGCGGTGTACTTAGTTTATTTGCTCAATCCGAGAGATTCTGGCTTACGTTAAGCAGTTCCTTGAAATGTTTCGCATCGAGGAGGGCCTTGCCTGCATCGGATAGTTTCTTAGCACCCTAGCATCCTTATTGTCAGTTTCTCAAATAAAGCTTGCACCCGTGCCAACCTACATCATCCAACAGCGACCATGTATCCTCAAACGCGACCTTGTACAACATACCCTCTATTCTAGGGGCAAGACGATCGATTTGAATAAGTCGGACCATTAGACGGTCAGAAGGGTGGAGTTCAGCAAGCTCCTCTGGTGGTGCATTACGGTATACATTGAGCTTCCCAATTTGTTCTGGCGAAGGTAAGATGGACTTGAGTTCACTGAGAAAGACGGACGTGCAGATTTCTTGATCAAACTGCTGTATACGCCGTGCTATCTCTTCGGGCTCGAGCTTTCTGACGCGCTGGATGAGAATCTCTGAGTGCATTGGATGAGTATGCTATATTCTGAAAAATCCCCAAGCAATACTCACCAACACGCTTCTTGGTCTGAGGGTCTAGAACGCTCTTGAGTTCCGCACGTTTCTGCCGTGCCATCAAGTTGATGACAAGCTGCTTTGCCTTGAAGTCCTCCTCCATTTCTGTCCAAACACCATCTAACCTAAGTTTCTCTAGCATCTCATTTTCCTTCTCCGGCTTATCATCCTTCCATAATGTTTTGGAAACTTGTTGCTGGGGGAGTTTGTCCCATTGCAACTGYTTCATCTTGATACTAGGTGCAATAGGCATCTCCTTACGGGCAGATAGTAAAGTGTTGAGATTAACTCCGAGAAGGGATGTACGGTTTGAGCTGGGAGCAGTACTTGGATTCGAGCCTGGGCGGGACATTGGACCAGGGGGTGGTGGTGGCGGTGGTGGTGGTGGTGGTGGTGGACAGTCACCCAGTACGTCTGAAAGAGGTTGCGATGGTATAGGAGAAGGAGCGTTGTCGATGGGCGGCAGAGGTTTGCCTCTAGTACGGAGAACCTTCTGCAACTGTTCAGCGAAAGACCCAGGTGGTGCATTGTCGAATTCGACGGATCCAGTCGATGTTAGGAGCGTATCATCCGTAGCATTCGTTAAGCTACTTTTGTTTGATGGTGCAATGTCGCTATCATCGTCGCGCGATCCGTGAGATGGAGAACGATCAGCATCTCCAGGTTGGAGAGGTAAGAGTGTTGAGGACTTAGAAGGCGTTTCGAGAGCAGGCCTGTCCGTGCGACGGGGAGAACCCCTGATACTCCGTACAGTATTAACGGTTCCAACTTGTGGGGAGTACTAAGTAGACTTTGAGTTTCCAGAGACCCATCAGAAAGGCGAAAAGTACCATTTTTGCCCCTGCAACCATCTGCTGCTGTATCTGTTCCTGCGCATCGGCTTCCTCCGCGTCCATAAATTGCGAGACCCTTCCGTTCTCATCAACGATCCTTCCCATTTGTTTAACATTCTTAGACGGCTTCCGCTTAGCCATGTTCCCAGGTGGCCGGGAGCGACGCAAACTAGATTTTCCAGGGGTACTCTCGGGATCCTCTTCTTCATCATCATCGTCATCCTCTTCAGCAGTCCCGTTAGCTGTCGGTCCCTTCCTTCTAGCCCGTCCTTCCCGTCCTTCCAGAATGCTAATGGTTTTGTGTCTCTGAAATGTTTTCTCCAGAGTCTGGACAAGTGACTTTCGATCCATTGCGCCTTGATCAAGAATTGTGTCGACACCTTTGCCAACCTCTTTCAGCATCCTAAACAACTCCATAATCTGTGCCTCCAGCTGAGCAATCTGCTCCTCATACCCAGCCTTCTGAGTCTCCAATTGCCCCTGCAACCGCGCAGCTGTCTCTCGCGAAATTTTCAGTTTTTCTTCGATCTGGACTAACTGGATCTTGAGACTGCCAACAAGTCCGTCCTGACCTTGTGCTATTTCGGCTTCTAGTGATTCCTTTTCCAACTTGTATTGTGCCGCTCGAGCCCTTGCCTCCGACGCCTCGAGCTCTAAAGCTTGTAAACGATCAGCCTCGTTCAACTGCGCAATAATTCGTTGCACAGAATGTCCAAATCGCTGCTCYGCGCCTAGAAGTTTTTCATCCATCACCACGTCTGTTACAAGAGAATCCAAAAACTGATAGTAGTGGACCATCGGCTGCCCTTCTTCTCGAATGAGAAGTAGGTGCTGCATCATCGATAGGAAGTAGTCTTTAGCCTTCGTGTTCTTCGTCTTGTCGAGTATCGCGTTGTAAACATCCAGGGGGTCAGTGAAACTATTGAGAATCTGCTGATCCAGACGCTCCCGAAGCCGCTGCTCATCTTCYGCGAGAGTTTCTTGTAGTAGCTGAATTTGTAACTTGATGTCCGGAACTCCGAATTTTTCGCAAATAGCGAGGATGTCCTTAAGGCCCGCTGCTTCCATCTGAACCCTGTGATGCACTCGCAAATCTAGGTCATCCATGGCTTTGAATATCCCATTGATGAGGATGAGATTGGCCGTCTACCGAAAATGTCAGATGGCTCATCAAAACGAGAGCAACCATGGCCCACTCACAGCATATTCGTTCAATGAGCTATCAATGCCTGCCCTTCTAACATCCTCACTTGCTCCCACCCGACTACCCATTTTCCCTCGACCAGACAAAGACGCAAGTGATGATTTGAACCAATAATCGTAACATCCGGTTCCTTCATTATTTGCCTCGCTTAAAGCCCCAAGAGCGGATATGACACGCGGCTGAGCTTGTCCATCTTGTGTGTAGACGAAGAAGGTTAGAAGATCAAGAATGGTTTTACGAGTGGGTATATGAGGGGTGCTAAGCGATGAAGCRATCTGAGTAACAATATGGGGATGGGTGAGAGCTTCCTCCGCTGCGAACTGGAGCACATTTAGTTCAGAYACGATGTAAGGACGCTAGACGCACTGATTGATTAAACAAGTACCGAAGGACTTTAGCTATTTCGTGTTCTATCGCGATGTCGGCTTCGCGCCTGGGAATGAAAAGTTGAAATCGATCGAGGTCAAACATGAAAATACGGATTACCTAGTTGTTCCTTTGCGATTTATTTGCGACAGCGTCTGAGCGAGAACTGAAGTGCCWTGCATAGACACRAAAGACTTGACCCAACTGAAACGGAGGTTAGACCTACTCTAAGATACAACACTGACACGCACCTCAACTCGTTACTCCGYAGTGAGACGCCTAAGCTCTGAACCTGCTTCGCAGTGATCGCACCWTCCATAAACTTCTTGAGATACCACTCGGGAGAGTCTGGTGCAATGACGGCTGGTTGACCTGACTCCCTCTGCTTCTTTGATTGCTCCTCCTTTTGCCTCTCGTGATTCCAACGAATGTGCTCGTCATTGTATACCATATGCCATTTCTGATCGATGGTTAACTTATCGATGGTGTAATTGGGGAGGTCGCCTAAATCCCTCGTCCGTTTGACATTCTCAAATAGTACCTCGATTTCGGTATCACTTTCTGGTCGGGGAAAGTTGAAGGCGTCGTCGCCGTTTTGGTGTCGATGAAATGGGTGTGTTAGGGTTGAATGGCGGGATCCTCCTTCAGACGAGAGGGACGGGGCATAACGCGAACTACGGTTTTCTGACGTAGTTGTCATTCCCGACATCGGTCGAGAGGTTGCACTGGGACCGCTTGGGGGGGGCCCGGACGGAGGGTAGTGTCCAAAATCTATCATATTAGGACTCCGAGCGGAGAAGGAGGATTCACTGCGGTGGCCTCGTCCAGCATAGGTGCGTGTATGGCGAGRGGGCGTTGGAGTGTTGGACTCATCAAATAGTGTGGAAGAGTCCGCTGTAGAAATAGAGTTGTTGGAGGAGCCCGGACGTCGACTGGGCGTCTGCTGTTCGTAGAGTTGTTCTCGCTCCCGCTGGTGCTTCTGCATGGTGTGCAGGTTGAGCTCTGTGCCAGCATCTGTGAGAGATGGGTTGGTGTTGGGGGCGGATATGCCTTTGACCCCCTGATGAATGGTGGCGACGGGTATAGGAGAACGGATGGGAGTCGCCAGCTGGTCATAGGGGACTGATCGTTCGCCGAGGTCCTGGCCAGAAACGGAGGACTGACGTTGGCGAGGTTTTTTGCGCCCGAAGAAGCTGTCCATTATAGTCTAAGTAAGAGATAGAAGAGAGGAGCCTCCAAGAGGCGGAATAAGCTAATGTACAGGTCCCAGGATGCGTATCGCTGTTGGTGTTGCAAGGGGGTTCAGGGTGCCCGTCGCCGAGCCAGTGCCAAACAGGAAGTCTCCCACGGTCCCCACCCCTTAACAACTACGCTCAACACCTTGTCCAAGTATGTAGTTCCTGCAAACGCAGGCAGAGTGAGTTGCCAGTGAATGGGCCGCATTGGTTTCATAATGAAGTGCTACTTGGTTGCAGGAAAGCGGCCGGAAGAAAATACCTGCCGCCACGACACTCACTTCCGACGTGATCCATCATCCATGGTCTTGGACAAAGAGCAAGATCCAATCATGTTTCCATCAATCGGGGAACGAGTCGAGACTCGAGAGAGTCATGAACCGAGCGTCGAAGCACACGACGCAACGCGTCGATTATAGCCTGCTATCCATGCACTGCAATATACGCACATGATGAAAAATATTCCCCCAATGGTTGTGTTACGCAGCAGATTGATAGCGACTCGCAACCATGAAAATTAAATTAACCAAAGTCCTAAGTTGACTGTCACATCCAAATTCTCGTTTACATATCCTTGTTCGAGAACCCGATTGGTGGGCATTGGTTCCTGATCAGGGTCCACAATTCATGACGTATCTGGCATCTGCAATRTCCAGGGGACAACAGTTCACTGTTACCGGTAGAGATCAGAGCATTATACAGAGGGGCTATTCCAGGATTATCTTGACAAGAGGTCAGTGTGAGCTAACAATTCCTTCGAGCTGAGTCGATTCACAGTTCAAAGGTAGTGCTAACTATGATCTGCTATCATCAAACATTTCAATGCTATGGATAAGATAAACCCATGTCGACGAAAGTCAGCACCGTCAGCACAGCAACCACTAGCACTACAGAGCAACGACGTCTACCGGCTGTCCTTGCCARTCAGYCCGAGCACCATTGAWTATCRCTTCCTAAGCTTATCGTGCATGGGCTAAGCTCCTCATCAGCCTAATACGGAGGCAACTTAGCAGGAACCACCTCTGCCGCGTCTTGAAGAGACCTCGACCAACCCCAAGTTGCCAGGGTCCTTGGGTGGTCCCCGGCCGGTCGGATTGCGGGGYTTCAGCTACTATGCTGATGTAGTACAGTGATTTTCAGTAATCCCTTGTATTGTCTCATACTCCGACAACGGTACTGCACCAGTCGTAGTGCCTTTCCCGCCATCAGCATCCCCACCCTCCCTCAACAGAAACCTATCGCGGCAGYCACACTCGACTAGACAGGCGAAAGATCAAATAACCGACAGGCGTAGTTCAAGTACCTCGTAATGGACTTTAATCTCCCACATGGCTCGGAGTCTGAGCTGGGTATCTGAAGATGTGGCTACATAGGTCCRTCCTCACTTGCTCTGGCGTGTTCACATTTGTTCAAGGCTCGAGTTCAACCTCGCGAAACGAGGTCGCCGTGAATGATTTAAATATATTSTAGCAACATGCTCTCGTGCATTAGACATTGATAATTCCTATTCTACGATGGACCCAACGCACGGGACTATCCGAGTGAGAATGCCGAGGTAGGGCCAGGACTCAGCTGACAATCCAAGAGACCAGAATTGTACACGCTTCGTGCCTCGACTGCTTTTGAGGATCAGGTATTGATCGTGAAATGGATGTGAGGGCGGTATGGGGCCAGCATACACGCTTTGCCCTGTTTACCTGTTTTGGTTACTGTTACCCGACAAATAACACACATCAACATTCATCCCCTACACCCTGCCACCACTTTTCACTAGGGCGCATCGCTAGCCCCTCTTCACCAACTCCATGGCGGAGAACATCTACGGCAAAGGGACTCGCGTCTGGTTTGAGGATAAAGATCAGGCCTGGATAGCGGCTGAGGTTGTCTCTGTCACCAAGGGCGCTGGCGACAGCATCAAGCTTGTTTTTGTGGATGAACGCGCAAAGGTCTCTCTCGGGTTCCGTTTGGGGCGATTCTGTATCTTGTCTTACGCTTTTTTCCGTAGGAAATTACCATCAATACCACCGGGAAGGATATCAAGGATGGCAAGGATGGCCTCCCGCCAYTGCGTAATCCCCCTCTGTTAGAGACGGCGGATGATTTGGCCACATTATCGCATCTCAATGAACCTTCCGGTGAGTTGTTTTGTTGAGAAAATTGTCGTTGTAGCTGACAACCAACAGTTCTGCATACTATCCGGAATCGTTATGCCCAACACAGTATCTACACCTACAGTGGAATCGTTTTAATTGCTGTTAATCCGTTYCAACGCGTCACTCTCTATGGTCCTGAAATTATTCAAGCCTACAGTGGTCGAAAAAGAGGAGATCTAGAGCCACATCTGTTTGCCATCGCGGAAGACGCATATACTGCTATGCGTAAGGAGGGGATGGGACAGACCATTATTGTCTCCGGAGAGAGGTGCGTTCATAGTTTTTGCCTTATTTGCTGGCCCCTTATCCTGCTGCAGTGGTGCTGGAAAAACGGAATCGGTGAGTATACTATCATCCGTGGCAGGAGGTACAGATGATTGACGCTGGCATAGGCAAAATTCATCATGCGTTACCTCGCTTCCGTGAACCCTCCAGACTCGAATTCCAAGTCAAAGTCAAAGTTTTCTCTGGACGAATCAAGCGAAATTGAGAAGCAGATCCTTGCCACCAACCCGATACTTGAGGCATTTGGAAATGCAAAGACGACGCGTAACGACAACTCCTCCCGTTTCGGAAAGTATATCCAGGTCCGATCACATAGGTCATGCCAATCGAGCCATGTTCTCACCTATATCATAGATTCTCTTCGACGGAAARCAGGAGATTGTTGGTGCACGTATACGCACCTATCTCTTAGAACGCTCGAGAGTGGTATTTCAGCCTCTCACAGAGAGAAATTACCATATTTTCTACCAGTTATGTACTGGCGCGCCCTCAAAGGAGCGGAAGGATCTTGGCCTCGATACAGACATCACCAAATTTCATTACCTGAAGCAGGGGGGCCCGGCGTCAACACCGATCCTWGGGGTTGATGATGCCGAAGAATTCAGGATGACCCAGCAAGCWTTGTCGACTGTCGGCATATCGGTTGAGAAACAGTGGGCCGTCTTCCGTTTGCTGGCTGGGTTACTTCACTTGGGCAATATTAAGATCACCTCGACACGGGCCGATTGCAACATTGACGATAACGACCCCGCTCTAATACTCGCAACGAGRTTCTTTGGGGTAAATCTCGCAGATTTCAAGAAATGGACTATYAAGAAACAGATCATCACACGTTCGGAGAAAATTGTGACGGCTTTGAATGCGGCACAGGCTACGGTTGTTCGTGATTCTGTTGCCAAATTCGTATATGCCTGCATGTTCGAATGGCTGGTAGCCATCGTCAACGAAAGCTTAGCCGGGGAAAATGGCGATGCAGCGGAACGAGCTGAGATGTTCATTGGTGTCTTGGATATTTATGGCTTTGAGCACTTCCAGAAGGTAAAATGSCACGAACTATACCAGATGGACATTGACTGACAATTATTGTAGAACTCTTTTGAGCAATTTAGCATCAACTACGCCAACGAGAAGCTTCAACAAGAGGTGGGTGTGCTCACCTCATGTTTAATCCCTGCATATTTATTTGCGTTCAGTTCAATTCCCATGTTTTCAAACTTGAACAGGAAGAGTACGTCAAGGAAGAAATTAACTGGACTTTCATAGACTTTTCCGATAATCAGCCTTGCATCGATGTTATTGAAGGCAAATTAGGCGTCCTTGCTTTGTTAGATGAAGAATCCCGTCTCCCCGCTGGCACCGACGCATCCTTCCTTCAGAAACTTAACGCACAGATCCTTGGCAAACCTGAATTCAAGGATGTATACAAGAAGCCAAGGTTCGGCAACTCTTCATTCACTATTGCACACTATGCATTGGATGTCACATACGAAGTCGAAGGCTTCCTGGAAAAGAATCGAGATACAGTTCCTGACGAACATATGACCTTACTCGCCGCGACAAAAAATCCTTTCCTAAAGGAAGTTCTGGATGCTGCTCTGAATTCTGTAAAGGCCACGGAGGGCGGAGGTACCCCCACTGGTCCCGCCTCGGATTCTGGCAGTGGTGGCTCTCGTCGCTCCTCTGTCATCCCTGATCCTGGTCGTCTGTCCTTCGTTGCTCACTCTTCACAATCAGCACCCGGCGCTCCGTCTGGCGCAAAGCGCGGTGGGCTCGCCGCAAGGAAGCCCACACAAGGATCAATTTTTAAGGCTTCGTTGATCACCTTGATGGAGACATTGAAAGTGACTAACGTGCATTACATTCGGTGCATCAAGCCCAACGAAGCAAAGAGGCCTTGGGAGTTCCAGCCTCAGCAAGTCCTTGGGCAGTTGCGAGCTTGTGGTGTTTTGGAGACCATCCGAATCAGTTGTGCTGGTTATCCCACGCGTTGGACATATGAAGAATTCGCAGAGCGGTGAGTGCCCAAAATGCTCTCCTGCGGAACGGGAAAATAATTTGAATCCAGGTATTATATGCTTGTACCGTCTTCAGACTGGCAGCCTATGATCCAGTCAATGGATCTCCGCAAGCTCTGTTCTACCATCCTCGACACCACTATTGCGGATGCAGATATGTACCAAAACGGTCTCACTAAGATTTTTTTCAGGGCTGGCATGCTTGCCGCTCTAGAAACGCTACGATCGGATAGACTCAACGCTATGGTGACTGTGGTACAAAAAAATATGCGCCGGCGTATGGCAGTCAAGAAATACCGACAGTTGCGCCAGGCGACTATCAAAATCCAGACTTGGTGGCGTGGGATTTTGGCGAGGAGGCTTGTCGAAAGCATACGGCGCGATGTTTCAGCACGGAGATTACAAATGGCCGTTCGAAGATTCGTTCAGCGGAGACAGTTCAATAATGTCCGAAAAAGTGTCATTCTACTACAAAGCCGTATGTGGGCCACTATAAAGCACTCATCCCCTTTCTTAATACTCCTTTAGGAATTCGTGGYGTCCAAGCTCGCCGATGGTTCACCCGGGAAAGGACCTATCAGGCTGCAACATTGTTACAAAGCTTGCTACGTGGAGTGTAAGGGTTCGCTTGAGTCGAGGCTGACTTGGGCTGATTTTCCTTTTCCACAGGGCTTCTCGACGCAACTTCCGATCTGATGTTTGCCGCGTTATATATATTCAGTCCTGCATCCGCCGCCGTATCGCTCGCCGTGAGTTGAAGGTCCTTAGGGAAGAAGCTCGTTCCCTCTCCAAATTCCAGGAAATCTCCTACAGATTAGAGAACAAAGTAGTTGAGCTTACCCAAGGTCTACAGCAACGTACAGAGGAAAAGAAGAAGGTCGAGGCTCAGCTCGTAGAGCTCAAGCAACAATTGCAACAATGGGTTAACAGGCATGAGGAATCAGATGCTCGCCTCAAGCAAGTGCTAGTGAACCTTCAAACTGCCGAAATTGAAGTTGCACGCAAGGAGGAAGCCCTTCAAGCCAAGCTCGAAGTTGAGAAGAGACTAGAAGAGRCCGTTGCACGACTGGCGGAGAAGGAGGAAATTATCCAAAAGTTGACGGATGAGATTTCCCGACAGGCCACCCAGATCGAGGCTCAGCAGAAGGCATTGGAGGCAGCGCCCACCCGAACGCATGAAGATAGTTCAGTCATCGCAACATTGAAGAATGAAGTTAGCAATTTACGAGAACAGCTCAATCGTGCCAATGCCCTTAATGTCCTCACACGGGGTTCGAGGATGGATCCACCATTATCACCGACTTTTGCCCCTGCCCTACGTATGGCAGAGCCCAACGGTGTTGTCGCAAACGGTGCTTCGAGCAACCGACATCAACGTCGACATAGCTCTGCCGGAGTCTTTGGCTTGGTGCCAGTGGAAAACCGCACATCAACCGATGAAAYAATGATGGACGTGAAGAAGTCCCAAGCTGTGAATCCTCGTGCTGTTTCTGTCGCCTTCAATGGCGAAGATAACTTCATGCGCTCGCGTGGTGTCAACGGTCTCCCCGGAATCCGTGACTACGAGGACCCCGCCGAGGAGAAAATTCGACTCATGATGGAAGCCAAGAGATTGGATGAGGACGTATTAGATGGTTTGATTCGTGGGCTGAAGATTCCTGCTCCAAGCTTGACGAACCCCTCAGCGGTCAAGGAGATCTTGTTTCCAGCCAATCTCATTAGTCTGGTGACAAATGAGATGTGGAAATATGGCTTGATTGCTGAAAGCGAGCGTTTCCTCGCGAATGTTATGCAGACCATCCAAGCACATGTCATGGTATGTTTGGTAATAACTTGAAGCGTTTATTTCGATTGACGAACAACGTTAGTCGTTCCAAGGCGAAGATGCCATCATCCCTGGTATCTACTGGCTCTCCAATGTCCATGAGATGCTCTCGTTCATCTGTGTGGCGGAAAGCGACATGCTGCAGGGCATTGGGCCTGGGGAAGAAAATGCCGTTCGCCCGTTCGACTGGGCTGACTATGAGCGCCTGGTCTCCGTTGTCAAACATGACCTGGATAGTTTGGAGTATAACATCTATCACACATGGATGTTAGAGGCCAAGAAAAAATTATCCAAGATGGTCATACCCGCCTTGATCGAAAGTCAGTCACTACCTGGCTTCACAACAAGCGACGGCGGGGGGAGGCTGTTCAACCGATTGTTAAATACAAACACCCAGCCAGCGTACAGTATGGATGAYATTCTGAACCTGCTGAACAAAGTTTGGAAGAGCCTCAAGAGCTACTACATGGAAGAATCTGTGGTGCAACAGGTTGTCACAGAGCTATTAAAGTTGATCGGCGTCACGAGCTTCAATGATCTTCTCATGCGACGAAACTTTTCATCATGGAAACGAGGTATGTCTATAACATGAATGTGCGTGGACAACATACTCACACCCGTCCCCAGCGATGCAAATTCAGTACAATATCACGAGGATAGAAGAATGGTGCAAGTCGCACGATATGCCAGAGGGAACACTGCAACTGGAACACTTGATGCAAGCTACCAAGCTACTTCAGCTCAAGAAGGTAGGCTACCTACCCATCAGGATCATAGTAACGAGAGGACTGAAAGATTGYTCTAGGCTACGGCAGCCGACATTGAAATTATCTATGACGTCTGTTGGATGTTGAGCCCGATGCAAATCCAGAGAATGTGCACCAATTATTATGTCGCAGACTACGAGGTAAAGCAAATGCTAAGCYATCCAAAAATCAAACAGTTGACAAATTGCGGCGCAGAACCCGATCTCCCCCGAAATCCTTCGAGTCGTGGCGTCACGAGTCCAAGCCAACGACCGCAAYGACCACTTACTACTATCACCAGAAACCGAAGAAGTAGGACCTTATGAACTCCCCCTGCCCCGCGACGTGTCGGGACTGGARACGTATGTCCCTGCATACCTCAATGTTTCGCATCTAAGGCGCCTGGCTGCGCTTGTCTCGTAATGGCCCATATAATTACTCGCATTGCATTGTTTTTTTT